>JADKXX010008084.1:0-68657 GCA_017310255.1 Butorides virescens | reverse complement strand
TCCCGTGGGGTGAAGCTGCCCAGGTGTTGTGGGGTGAAGCTGCCCAGAGGCTGTGGGGTGAAGCTGCCCAGCTGCTGCGGCGGCCCCAAGAGCATCACGAAATGGCACCAACAGGACCTGGGCACGAAACACTTTTCTCATCTTCTGTGAGCTGGGGTAGTGAAGTTTGGGGAGCCCGCCGCTGACTGTGGCGTTTTGGCATTTCTGACAAAGTCAAAGCAATGTGGCATTTTGATTTTTCCTTCCCGAGACTCAGCTGGGTGGGTGGGTAGGTGGGTAGGCACCTTTAGAATCAAAATTCTCCAGCCAGTGCCCGTGTCCCGCGTGGAGCCTGATCTGCTTGCTCTCCCCAGGGTCTCCAGCTGGAGCTGCGGCGAGGAGAGCTTCAGAGGCGCGCTTTTTGGATGGACCCGCTCCCCCGATAGCGGACGACGTGCAGCAGCCACCTCCCCGTGACCACGCTGGCAGCAGGGCCCTGGAAGGTAGAGACGAGAGCAGCAAATGCAGCCAACGTCCTGGTGGGTACGAGGGCAGGGGAGGGGGGTTTCTTCTGGGGGTCTGAGCCCCGGCTCCAGCCAAGCCCTTCCGTCGCCATCGGAGCTGCAGGCTGGCCCCGGGCGAGGGCACTCAGGCGAGGAGCGGGCAGGCGAGCTAGACAGTGGGAAAAGCTAAAAATAGCAGCTAACCTGCCTCCACAAAAATACCTGGGATGATTAGGAAATGATGCTTTATGGATTTCCTGGCAATCAGTTATGGCTTCTGTGTTTCCAGGCGTGTTCTGCGAGCAGGGCTGTGCTGTCTGGCAGGGGTAAACACGAGCAGCCCGGCCCTCCTCTTGCGCTCGAGACTGCAAAAACCTGAGCGAGTCCTGAGATTTCGTACCCAGCCGGCTGAAATGGGGGGGGGCCGAACGGGTTCATGCTGAACCGAGCCAAAATAGGCCTTAGCGCTCTTTTAGGTAAAGTGGTCTAATAATTTAGGGGTAAAAATGACTTTTTTGGGGGTTATTTCATGACTCAACCCCATTTTCTTTAAACAAGGGTGTATGAATCCGTGATATTCACCCATTCGCTGAACCCAAACTATTATAAACCCTCAAAGTGCGTTATCTGTGAAGGGCTGGCGGCTGCTGGCTGACTTTGCAGCACCCCTGAGCTGGCTGCCATGTAAGAGCAAGAGGGCTAAAGCGTATCGTTAGTCTTTTGCAGGGAACTATATACGATGCTATTTTAATTACAAATGACTCCTAAAGGGTGATTTGACTGTTTCTTGCAGAGAAATCAAATTTCTGAAGCAGTTTTTTTTCTTTTAAATGTAACAAAACCTGAGGCTTGCAAGCAAAACCCAAAAAGCATGCTCAGAATTAGCTGTTGACGGGTAAAAAAAGGGGTTGCAGGTTTCTCTGAGGTTCTTTGTTGGTAACTTGTGTCATGCTGCAGGAAAAGTGTCGCGAACCCTGGCTTCCCCCCTGTTCTGTCTTTCCTGTCTCCAGGCGATGGCTGAGGAGGGGAGCGAGGTGGAACAGCGAGCGCCGTGTCGGGGTGCACACACGTGTGCGTGCGGGCTGCCCCTGGGCGTGCGGGCGGCGCGGGACAGGACCCAACACAGACCCCGAGCACCGGGCAGGCTCTTCGTGCTCGCTGGAGCAAGCTCAACGCGTGGTGGCATGGCCAGCACCCCGCCAGCCTCCTGACGGGGATGCAACGTTGGAATTCCAGGAGCTCTTCTCCCGCTGCCGCCTTGGAGCAGAAGCGACTTCGGTGGCCAGGGGGCTGCGTGGGGGCCGGCCGGCTCTCGGGGTGCTGCACGGCCTGGGAGGCGTCGGTGGCCCTGGCGTTCCCGTGGGTGCCGAGGATCCGCAGGGGCTCCGGCCGCGTTGCACCCGCGCGGCCACGTGCGCCCGAGCGTGCGGGCCCGGCGGGTGTTTGCTCGCCCGGCTGCGGGCAGGCGGTGGCCGGGGCTGGGGGGGGGGGGCGGCTCCGGGGCTGCTGGAGGTGCCGAGATCCACCCCCTCCCCACGGCTCTGCGCCGCCCCCCGCGCTGTGCGAAACCGCGCGCAAAGTCCTTCGAAACATGGATTTAATACGCTTTCAGACGTGACAACCTCCTTTAGACTGAAAACGTTTATGTTAAGCAAAAGGCACGTTTGCCTCTCCAAATAAATGGAATTACCGTTCCGAGATCCGACTTAATCCCGAAGCTCTTGCACCGTACAGTAAGTAGAAGAGAAAGGGGATTGCTTGGAGGAGCGGGGCTGGCAGCGTCAGGCTCCAGTTCCTATCATCTGCTCGTTTTCCCTCTGGTATTCAGTCGCCTTTCCCAGAACTCCCCCGGGGGCCATGACAGAGCACGGTGCCGTCGCACCCATCCCTGTCGGCAAAGGAGCTCACGGGGGGGACCGGCGGGGGCTGGTGTGGAGGGGCCGGGCCAGCTCCCCTGCCGGGGACGGCTGAGGCTCGCTCAACCAAAACCGCAATTCCTCCAGCCGTGTTTTTATCCTAGAGCCGTGCCCTTTCCCAATCCACCTCAGGATGTTTCTCACGTGCATTGTAACTATTTGCTCTTCCCCCACCTCGTTTTCTTTGTGAAACTGTGTTTAAAATCTGCGCTGATACGTCAGGACTTGGGGGAAGATGGGTACAAACCCGCGGTGCCGTTTGTGTTTGTTGTCCTTCTACAAGTGGAGCTTCTGATCAGAAAACATTAAAATATTTTTGTATCAGTTTTTGTGTGTTGTCGTGACATTTATATGTTTCTTGTTATGATTTTGGTGCCTGACCCCGTGTTGCCTGGCTAATTAAGGAAAGTAGGATCAGAATTTTTGTTGTTCCCACCCGACAATCTGTTCTGTAACCCCACTGCTGTTCTCGGTACTCCCTGAACTCAAGGGTTTGGCTTTGGAGGTTTGGTTTTGGCTAAAGCCCTGGGGCACCTGGATTCCCTCAGCGGGCTGCGCACGCAGGACAGCGAGCGCCGAAGGAAGCCTGGGCAAGAAGAGCAGTGTGTTTGGTGGGTGCAAAGATCAAAATGAAAACCAAATTAAATTTATTGTGGCAAAGTTTCCTTCGTGGGCTGCAAAAAAATATCTACAGAGCGTTGGACAAGGGAAGTTTTGTGAGCTTCGTTTCAAAGCCTGAACCCTCTTGTGTGAAAAAACCCACCCAGCCACCCAAGCCCGCCTTGCCGAAAGGCGACGTGGCTTCTCCTGCGCAGAGGGGAAGCCTGGCCGGTGCTCCGACCACTGCTGTGTTGTGACCCCTAAGGGGGAGTTGTACATGGACAAATATTGGGCCCAGCCAACGACACAGGCGGTGTTAGAGGCCAAGCTGAAGCTTTGTGTCTTCCTCCGGCCCTGGCTGGGCTTTCATGGGAGCCCAACCTGATGTGATGGGGGTTCTGCAGTCCCCTACTGCCTGCACCTCCCTCTGGCACCTTCCCATCCCTCCCTCCCTCTGGCACCTTCCCCTCCCTCCCTCCCTCCCTCCCTCCCTCTATCCAGCACCTTCCCCTCCCTCCCTCCCTCCCTCCCTCCCTCCAGCACCTTCCCATCCCTCCCTCCCTCTATCCAGCACCTTCCCATCCCTCTCTCCATCCAGCACCTTCCCATCCCTCCCTCCTTCCATCCAGCACCTTCCCCTCCCTGCCTCCATCCAGCACCTCCCCATCCCTCTCTCCGTCCATCGGAAGGAGGGACCGGCTTTATGCCGGCTCAGCCACAGACCTGGCTTGGTGCGGGGCCAGAGCGTGGGGGCGCGGCGGGGGCTGCTGCTTGCTGAAGCCCCAGGGGGGCCCGGCGGGGGTGCCGCCTGCTGAAGCCCCGTGGGGACCCCGGGGGCCCTCTGGGCAGCCCAGAGCTGGCGAAACCCCTCATTGCCACCCAGACCGGGCGGGTGGTGGCGACCCACGGCCGCCCACCCCCCACCTGCACCGCCCTACCTGCGGCCGTGGGGGGGTGGGGGGCAAACACGGCTTTCCTGGGACAGGGCTGTGGGCTGTCGTGCCTGGGTCTGTGAGCAGGGCCGGGCGCAGGCAGGAGCACGGGGGATTTCCAGGCGGCGCCTCCACCCCGCTGCAGGGCCTGGCTCTCGCTGCTGTCGTTCCGCAGTGGAAGGAGCAGTCAGGGAAGGAAATAACGCGGCGTTGGAAGCTTTCGCCGCTCAGCGTGAGCAAAAGCAACGTTTAGATTTAGAAGAAACTGTTTGCTTCCTGATGGAGATGTTGCCTGAAGCATCTTAGCCAGTTCCAGGTTGAAACCAGCCCATTTCTTCTTTTTAGATTAAAACTTAAACTAATTTCTATTCAAAGTTTTTAAAGGGACACGCACAAGGTCGTGCTGCAGCCTGACGCCTGAGTCCCGGCCCCTGGCAGCGGGGATCCCGCAAACCTCGCTCTTGCGGAAGAGGCCAGAGACAAAAACCCCCCCGGGGTTTGTGCGTCGCCTCCCGCGGTCGCTTGGTCCGGCTGGGGGTGACGTGAGCGCCCCGTGCCCCTTCGCCCTCGGTCTCACCGTTTGCGTGGGACTTGCTGTAGCGGCAGAGACACGGACGGAGGAAAAAATGAAAAAGCAGGAGTCAGCCCTCAGGAAAATCACCGTGTGGGTGGTACGGGCCACGGGCGCCAGGCACAGACGGGCCACGTGAAAAGGAAAGAAGATTGTTTTGTAGGTGAGTGCGGGGACCATCAGGTTAGCAGTGACTCCCTAAAAAAAAAATAAATAAAAGGAGAAAATAAAGCTAAGCCATCCCTATGCGCCAGCGTAACCGCACTACGCGTGGCTTTGCCGAAACGTCTTCAGAGACAGCTGTGAAATCGATGTGGGCAAACCTGGGAATATTTTTCTCTTAAGTGTTTTTTTAAGTAGAAATCAGGGAATTCTGTTTGTTTGTTCGTGTTGGGTCAGGGGAACAGAGCAGTTACGCAGAACAAACACTTTATTAAAGTATTCCCCACATATCTCCCTATCTTTCTCCAGCTATTCCAACCAAAAGCTTTTGTAAGCGTGTGGGGGCAGCACTGACCTTTTAATTCTGTTTATATGATGACTAGAAGAAATAAATCCCTGGCCGAGGAGGACCTGGACTTGCAGGAGTCGCCTCAGGGCACTTTAAGCAGCTCTGGGCTGGGGCGCTCCAGCCGGCCGTGCTCCGGCTGGCAGGGGGCTCGGCCCCGTCTATGGGTATGGTGGGGCAGGGGCGCCTGTCCCAGTGGGCCTGGGGCGGGGGGTGCTGGGGTCCCGTGCCTGCAGGTGCTCGCACGTGGCTCAACAGCTTCTCGGACGCGGTTTTGCTCGTGCCAGCACCGGAGCCCAGCGCCGAGGCTGGTGGCCGGGCCATAGCTCCTGGTCGCCCTTCGCAGCGGGCTGGGTGCTTGGTGGGCGCTCGCCGGAGCAACCCGAGGGGCTGCCCCCCGCTCAGCGGCGGGACCAGGGGCTGGCAGCCTTGGGGTTCACGGGCTGTGGCTGCTTTGGGCCACGCCAGCCGCTCGCCCTCCCTGCCGCCAGCCAGCCCGAACGGGGGACGGGCGAGACAGACCCGGAGAAGAAGCCACCGCCGGCGGGGACACGGCTCCGTAACGGGGGCTGAGCACAGCCCTGCAGGAGCACTGGGGGGCTCGGTGGCACGGCGGGGGCAGGAGGGGTCCCTCGCTCCCCCCCTCTGGGGTGGCCGCTCACCCGCCCCATGGCTCGCAGCGCCGTTGGGGCTCACTCGCCCGCGGTTTTGCTCCCCAAAGCGGAGCCTGCGGGAGCCTCTCCGGGGGCCAGGACAGCTCTCCTGCCCAAACCCACCCACGGAGGGTGCGGGTGCAGCCTTGAGGCACGGCAGCAAGAAGAGCGGGGAGCACAGGGCCGCGTCCGAGCCCCGAGGGACGCAGGGCAGCCCGTGGGAAGGCAGCGAGGGGGCCGCGGCAGCCCCTGGTCCTAGGAGTCAAACAGCAGCTTTCAGCACAAACGTCCTTTTTCTTCCTTTTTTTTTCCCTTTTGATTGTTTCTTTTTTTTTTCTTTTTTCTTTTTTTTTTTTGCTTAGCCACTTGCTCCTAAATCCCTGCATGAAGATACGGAGGCACAGGCAGTGCAAAACCCCAGCCCCTCCGCGGGGCTGCAATCCTGTGCGGTGCTGGGCCCCTGCCCGGAGCCAGCCGGTGCCCGCTGCTGCCGTCAGCGCCGGGGGAATTAAGGGCATTTCACAGCTTTCAGGCGCAGGAACAAATTGCAAACTGTAGTGTTGCAGCCATGTGTGAACACACACAGCGGCACAGCGACAGCGCCAGCAGCTGATGCTCCCCACTAATCACTCCTATAAATGCCTCTAATTAGACTTATAAATGCCTCTAACTTTCCTACAGGGAACTAAATGCCCAACAGGCTTAATGCAAACCCGGGGATGAAAAGAGTTAAAAAGATGGGTAAAAGCTATTTTTAAACCTGGCAAGTCCTGGACCAGCACTCTCGAAAACCCAGCCAGAGCCACAGAAATCCTAAAGTGCGGAGCCCGGCCTGCAGGCTGCCGGGGGGGGGCAGGTTGGGGCGAGCAGCCGGGGGGGGGCTGTGGCCCCCGCCTTTGTAGCTGGGGGGACAAAACACTGGGACCCTGCAGGGGGGACCAGAGAAGCCCTCGGGGCCAAGAGCAACAGGCCCAGACAAAGGCGGTTACACGGCTGCGATCCCCCCGCTGCTGTTAGTTTATCTGCCGCTGCCCGCAGGAGGACTGTTGTCTCTTGCAAAATTTTAAGCTTTTTTCTTTTCCCCTTCTTCTTCCTTCCCCCCCTCCCTGCCCCCTTCACTTACACCCTGGTGCCACATCCAGCCCGAACCCACCCCTGCTCCCGGCTGGGGGGGGGGAAGCTGCTGCCCTCCCGAGCATCCGCGCCCACCGCCCGGGGTGCTGCTTCGACGACAAAAAAAAATAACCCTTTTCCCCAGGGAATGGCTCATGGGTGGCTTATTTCGATGCCGGGGAGGGGGGGGCACAGCCCAGTCGAGCCACCCACCCTGCCTGTTCGCCGCTGCACAGGCACTCGCCCCCCCGCCCCCCGCCTGCTGTGCCAGCAAAACCTCCTGGGGATTATCAGCAAACTTTTCTCATTAACCTTTTTCGCAGGAGCTCTGTATTATTTTTTGAGGGTATAAGAAGGAGGAGCAAAGGCCTCTGGGGCGTCACGCTCACCTCTTGGACCTTGGTTTGGGGGATGAATTCCCCTGGCCGCGCCGCGGGGGCACGCTCGCCTCCCCAGCCTCGTCGGGCAGGTGACATCGGGGACTGCTGGATTTCGGCCATCGTGGGGAATATGAGCCCACAGTAAAAGCAACCCATAGGCTCTTCCACTCCCAAAGAGGTGCTCATGTGGACTGGGATTTGCTGGCGTTCCCCCCCCCCCCCCAGCTGTAGGGTCTGTAAAACACCTTTGGCCATTACCCGCCACGTGCATGCAATCCTCATCAGCGTGGTGAGGAAGGAAGGGGGGAGAAGGGGCAGAAGCTTCGTCCCTGGGGGGAAGAAATGGCTCCTGCCCTGGCCGTAAACAGTTTTTTTGCGGTGGTGGCTGCAGTGGCCTGGCCGTGGGGAGCACGGGGGGACCCCGGTGAGGTGCGGCTGCCCCAGCCCTGCCGGCGGGGGCCGAGGCGAGCGCTCCCCCCTCTGCGGGTCGCCCCAGGGTGCTGAGCAGGTAGGGAGCGCCCCAGGCCGGCTGCGGGCAGCCCTCCCGGCCACCCCGCTCAGCGCCCGCCGGGAGCTGCAGGGCTGATTTTCGCCGGCTGATTTGCCCCGAACAAAGGCCCCAAAGAGCACCCAGCGCCCGACTTAGGGACGGTAACTCTAGAGCCAACGGGCTCCTTTCCCATCAGTTTAAAACAGTGTTGTTTTTTTTCCAAGCTGATAACATTTTAAACATACTGCAAGACGGAGTTTTCTTGGGAGGCAGGGAAACCCCTGAGTTTGCTATAAAAGAAACTCCTGTGAGTAAGGAAACCCATCCTGCGAATTCACCTGTTGCCAGCCAAGGAGAAATGTTTGGTGTTTTATTTCAGTCGCGGATTTGCCGCGTATCTGGTGCTTTATCTAACCCCGCTCCCCGGCAGCTCTGCCGTTACGCTTGGCCCAAGCTGCTTCACGATGCCGCGCTCTGCACGTTCTAATGTCTGAGACCGGTGGTGTAGGAATAAAAAACAGAGCCTGAAGTCATCGCAGAACGGGCAAGGTGCAGTTAGTGTGGCCCAAATGAATCTGGAATTTTTAATCAGGAATTTATATACGCACTTGATGCTGTTGAGAAAAAAAAACCCCAAGCCACCACTTTTTTTTCTGTAAGCAAAGTCTTAGAAATGCGTGGCACATCCGTGGCTATCAGATCTTCTTTGGGCCTTGACCACAGCTGGATCACCTGCACGTTCTCCTCGGCGGGGGCGGGAGCCCCACGTTACCAGCGGAGCCCGTTCCCCACGGCGCCGCTGGCTCCAGCGATCCAGCAACTTCAGGGGAAGCTCAAGGGCAGCGGGTGCCCGGCAGAGCCACGTGCTGCACGGGGGGAGATTTGTGCCTCCCCCCCCCCCCCGATTTCATCAAGCCTTGTCTACAGGCCTTTATCTTTTGGCTTTGTCCAAAGGCAGAGCTGCCGGGGGCAGCAGGCGGCGATGGGCAGCCTCGGCTTCTCAGCGCCATTGCCCACAATCTGCGGTCGTGCCCACTTTCCCCAGCCCACTGCACTCGGGGGGGGGTCACTCTCAGGTGGGGTGGGTACGGAAGCGTGCCCGTGCTCTGACCCTTCCTGCCCATATTTCTGCATCTAAATCTGCCTTTCACACACAGGGGGTGTCTGAACTGCAACGTTTGGGGCTGCCCTTTGAGGCGGTGGCAGCTCCCAGCGACGGTGCGGCGTGCCGGGGACACAACCTCTGAGGGTGTCACTGCCCTGAGGCTGCCCCGACACCCCGTCAATCCAGGATGGCTGCAGTTCACCCGCCAACGCTGGGCACGGTCCCGTTCCAGCCCCTAATTGCAGGTGGTGACCCCTCGAGCACAGGGGGTAGGGTTTTGTTCTTGGGGCGTTGCTGGGCCCCCCCGGCGGGTGCCGCAGCTCAGGCTGCACATGGGAACCCCTCCCGCAGTGGAGCCCCCGCTTAACCTGGCTCAACGGGCCCCAGCTGTGGTCCCAATTAGTAGAAGATTTATGGCACCTGCTTGCTTGCAGCCTTTCAGTGTGAGCCCAGCCGGTGCCTGGCAGTCGCTGCTTCTTCTCCAGGTAAGGATTTTTACTTTTATTGTTATTTAGATGGTTTTTCTTGAAATTTGTAAGGTGTGGTGTTGATTTTCTGGAGAACAGAGGGGAAAAAAAGCACCTCTGCTCTAGCAGAAGGATGGGTCCATCGTAAGTTTTGTTCCATGAGAGGTGGTTTGGCTGTTGCAAGCGTACTGTGTGTGTGTGACCTGCAAACGCGCTGAAGTCTGGTTGTGTTTTTCTTGAAACAATTGAGTTTAATGCATAAGTTCATGCTGAAGTTGAAAATAATTCATGTATTTGGCTTTAAATTGCTGCAAAGCTAATTCTGTGCTCAGAAAACACGTGCCCCTCACCTGGGGTAGCTGTGCCCTAACTGTGAGTGGAATAAAGCAAAGTTGGCTGCTTTGATAATAAATATCTTAACCCCCCCAGCGCGCCTTGCTGAGCACAGCGATGGTGGCCCGTGGTGGCACTGAACCGGTGAGCGGTGCGAGGGGTCCCGGGGCATGCTGGAAAGCACCATGAGGAATTAGCTCATTTTGTAAAAATGAGGAATAATGTTGGGAGCTGTGGGCTGGCCCCTCTGCAGGCAGTGAAGCCTCGTAACGCTGAGTATGGGAAAGGTGCATGGAGAGGGGGTTGGGTTGTCCCTCGGAAATCCCGGGTCTGGGTCGTACATGGAGAATGCCCGTGCGTTGGTAACCCTTGGCTGTTTGTCTGCTGGCTTGTGCACTTGTGGAATTGCGTCCGGCTTTGTCTTTCTGCCTGGGGTTGGAGACGTGCCCCTTGTTTATTTGTAACGGTGGGAATGGGTTTTTGGAGCCCACCCCGGGTGGCCGTGGGGTTCCTGACGGCGTGTGGTGCTCCGGCCCTGAGCAGGAGGGGCCGGGGGGCGCGGGGCTCGGCGGGGTCGCAGTGGGGCTGGAGCGCAGCTCGGGGCTGGGCTTCAGCGGGGGCATTGGGAAGGTGGGAAGCTGATGACCGGAGAGCAGAGCCCCATTTGTGCTCCCAGAGGGGATCGCTGGGGTGGGTGAAGGCAACTTCTTGTTCTGGCTGCCCCGTGTGAGTGTTTTTTCGCATCGCTGGGGACCAGGCAGCCCCGTGCGTGCCCTCCCGCTGTGTCTGAACCCGCTTCCTTCAGAGGCTGGGGAGGGAGGGGGCTCCTCGGTGGCCAACGGGGTCACGGCGCTGGTCCGTCTGCGGCACTCACGGCCAGAGCCTTGGTCTTGGGGTGCGCATGTGGAAGATGGCGGCTGAGGGGCTGTTTGAAGGCTGGCTGTTGTCTTTAACCCGGGGACGGGGAGGGCAATGGCCACAGAAATCTTCTGGCATTTTAGAGTTGTGTTTGGAGACACTTAAAGTGCCATTAATCTAATCACCTTCTGGCCTACTTCTAGTTTTTTGTTTTTTTTTTTAGCCAGGATCATATCGACTGTAGTTGGCTTTCTTTCCCAGCAACAAGGAAGAAATTAGAAAGAAAGAGAGTCAGGGTATGCGCCGCGTACAAACGGCTTTTGGCTCTTCATCTGCGTGGGAACCCATCCTTATTAACTTCTGTAATGACTTTAATAGCGGCTAATGTGATGCTACAACAAAACGTAGTTATTGCTGTGCTAAGAGTTCAGGAAATAAAGTTGAAAAAAAAAAAAACCCACATTTAACTGGGAGGAAGGTTTTAAATATCTTGCTGAAAGCCGCCGGGCCCAGGCTCCCAGCTCTCTCTGCAGAGCACGCTTTAGCTTTGGACGTGCCTTTAAAGACTTTAAACAGCTTGAGACTTGCAGTTTGCCACAGGAGCTTAGAGCAAATTCATGTTTCTAGGTTTTAAACCCTGAGCTGGAGTACAAGAGCCTGCTCAGGAAGGTAAGGAAAGGTGTAACAAGGTCATTTTGAACCACATACGTTCAGGCTGTACCTTTAAAGCCAATTCTAAATTTAATTGAAAGCTGAGGGCAAGGGAGGAAGGGTAGCAGCGACGCGCTGACTTGCTCTGAAGCGCGCGAGGAGCCGTGCTGTTGAGCGCCCGACGAGCCCCAGCCTCGATAACGGGGCGGGAGGGGGGACAGGGCGAGGTTTGGGGTGGGGTGCGGAGGCGCCCGCGCAGCCTCTCCCCGAGTCGGGGGCTCTCGGGCTGCTGGCCATCACACCTCTGCGTGGAAGATGGCAACGGAGGCGCGTATTTAACCACAGCCTCCCACGGGAGATGTTGCAGGGGTTTCGTTGCGCTGGCAAAGCGATGGATGGGCAGGACCGGCCAGGTACGGCTGTTGGAAACGGAACTGGAAAAGGCAATAATTTCCCGGAACTGGTGCTCGGTTTGAGCAGTAACGCTTCCCTTCCCCCTCCCTTTTTGAGATGCTCAGGAGATCCGCTGGTGCAGGAGGTGACAGATCGGCAACCTTTTCCTTTGCTTTGCTAGCAGCTGCTTTATACCATAATAACAACAATAATCTCTTTGTAAAGCCGGCACCCCCTTTGCTGCCGGCGCGGTGCCCGTGGGTGCCACCCAGCCCCATCTCCCCCCGCTGATCCAGCTGGCCGTGCCGCTGAGCCCCCCTGCCCCAGGTCCCCATGGTGCCACCCTCGGGGCAGAGGTGTCATCAGCGCAGCCTTTTCCTTCCCCCTGGAACTGCGTTGGGGTTTTTTCCCCCCCTCAGCCTCACTCCTTGAATAAGGAAAGTAGCGTTGCCTGTGGTGGCTTTACTGGCTGACACAAACTTGCCTTGCTTTGCCATAGCATAGGGGTGAATATTGTGGTCTCGTCTGGCTGAGTCTGCGGTGGCTCCTCCTGCCTCGGCGGGGCTGGCCGTGGCCGACGGGGTGACCGTGGTGGCACTGCGGAGCCTCGCTCTCCTCAACTCCGAGGCAGAAACTGCAGTTTTTTGTCACTTCTGGGCAGAGCTGTCATGGGAAATCCTTTCCTCTTCATCTTGCTAATATATGTGTGCTTAATCATTCATATTGGAAGTTTGGAGTATGAATTAAGAGCATATTTAAACCGTGGTGAGTAAGTGGAGCTACCCAGAGGTACCACTGGTGAAATGCTTCCTATTGACCCCGTTCTGTTCTTGTGAGCCAATATCGCTTAAATTGGAATAATTGCATTTCTTATAACGGCTTGATAAGTTTTCCCAAGGTACAAGTGGCGAAATATGTCATTCTCCAGGCTCCTAATGACGTACCCAGCCAAAAGTTTTTTCTTTATCTTGAGATAGCGCTCAGAAGATGATATACCCCACCAGTTAAAGAAAATAGCCTTGCACGTTTACTTGAAAGGCATTGCCACTAAGTGAGTTTTGGCTGTGATCTTGCGAAGAGTTCAGCGTACGCTTAGCGCTCCGATAGCGCTGTGTGCTGCTGCAGCTGGGCGATAGCCGGGCTGGGGACCAGAGTCCCATTGCTTGATGGGAACTCAACTTTCCGATCTTTTTTTGTGGTGATGGTGGGGGAGGCTAAAGGAGGGTGGGAACCAGGCTCTGTTATTTCCCAAAACACCTGAAGCCCACAAATGCGGCCGGCCCAGATTGACGCCCGTTTCTGCAGCTGAAGTTGGGGGAGGGATCCAGTGGGGAGCCCTGCCTTTGGGAAGGCGGGGGAGGGATCCAGTGGGGAGCCCTGCCTTTGGGAAGGCTGCTTCTGCCCCGGTGGGTGTTGTGGTGCTCCCCTCTTGCCGGCGTGTGCCGTGGGGAGCCGGGACGGCCGCTCTGCCCGCCGAGAGCCGCACCAAGCAAAGGACGTGTGCCTGGGCCTCATGCCTCGGTGTTTTACAATCGCCCACAGGCAAATTTTAATGTTTTGAGCTTTAGATTCATAATTCAGGTCTCCAGCGTTCCTTGCTTTAATTGATGCGTAGCGGGGGAAAATCTGAAACCTGAACTGGTTTCTTTCCCTGTTTTCTATGTGGTGTTGGTCCCCACGATGTCATCGCGGTTTGTTCCGTCTGGTGAAGCGGCCCAACAACCTGGAGATAAAAACTTAACGGAATGAAAGCTGTGATAGGGATCAGTAGCTATTCCACGCAAGCTCTCTTCATCAATGAAGTATCGTGCGTAATTTCTCCATTTGAAAAAGATCAGTCTGACTAATTAAATTTATTCTACAAGTAACGTTTTTGGGGGTTTGCCAATTGATAAAGCTCTACCAGTTAAGGTTGTACCAGCCATCTGGAGTTGCCTCCCTGTGGCCTATAGGGCATCTCTCTCTCTACCTTGCTTGTGGGATTTTTGGTAAGAAGCGCTATGATCTTTCTTTGGTTTTCTTGTCTCTGATGCTCCCGAGCTAATTAATATTTGCAGCCTTGTTTAACTATGAAATGGGGTTGCAATCATAAGCACATTCTTAAACCTCTTAGTACTGAAAGAAAGACCTAAATAACGTTTAAATCTGTGAGACTATGTCAAGAAATGTACTTGCTTAAATTTAATCCATCACTCTGTGCCAGCAACGCATATAGCTGAAAGGTCAGAGAATCACTGAGAGGGAGAAAAACAATTAATTTGGTATCAAAAAGGTAATAGGATAAGGCCTCGCCAACCCTCTCCTATTGTTCTGCCGCATTAACTTCGGCAGGTCAGATGCCACTGGTCGTTGACCTCGGGCTAAACAGGGTCAGCCCGGGCTGATTACAAAAGAGATGTGTTTGCACTTATCCAAGTGTGTCTTAAAAAAACCGAGCCCACATCTGTGTTGTTCCTGGGGAGGAACACACAAAGGGTAAATATTTTTCGATGCAAATATCGCTCACAGAATCTTCTGCGCGAAGGGCAGCATCTCCCACCGTGGCGCGGCCCCTGCGTGCGGGTCCTCCCCACCACCGTGGCACGTTGCCACCCCAGGCCTGCCAGTAGGTGCATGTCGAAGAACTGGGGATGTGCTGGGGAAAGCTGCCAGGGCAGGAACTGCTGGAAAACAGTTGTGTATTTTTTTTTTTTTTTTTTCCTCAACTCCACTGCCACATGTCATTTCGGTAGGAGGTCTGCTCCAAGAGGAGCTGCTGATGTTATTAAAACAGAAGATGATGCCAGTGTGTTAGATAATTCTCTCCTGGAGGGGGGGAAAAAAAGGTCCCAAAATGTTCTATCCCTACAATTCTGGTTTTATGCAAGTCTTCAGTAAAGCTCATCTCAGTGTGGTGGGTGAGATCTTGGCCTCACCGCGTCGCTTAAATTCACCTGTCTGAACCCTTGGGATCTGCAGTGTGCTCCTGCCGGGGTCAGTGGTGCTCCCCTCCTGGGACGATTCACCCCACTGCTTTTGGGTGCTTAGCTGGGAGGAATCACCTTCTGCTGATGCTTCGTCAGCGCTGCGGTGACCCGCAGGCTGGTTCCAGTGCAGCTCCGTGCAGTTAAGGCCCAGTGAGGATGCTCTCTGTCTGCCTCTCTCCTTTCAACAAATTCTGATGCTTCTGGTTGACTTCAGCCGAAGCTCACCAACCGGTCAAGAGCTACAAGTGTCTACAAGACTTGTGCCAGCAGGCTACGAGTAGGGCAGAGGGACCCTGGACGTCTCCTAATTGGAGACGGTGGAAAATCTGTGATGTCAGCTCATTTCTAATAGTAAAGGAACCACGGGAGGGATGAAACTGTGTGGCTCAGCCACAGAAATGGTTCTAGATGAGACAATCAAAAATGAATGCAAATTGTGAGAAACCTGACTTCTGTAGCAATTCCGCTGTCCAAAGCTAAGGTAGACCCTGCCCAGACGCAAGTGCCTTATTTCTGCACCTTATGCCAGACTGCCCCATCCAGCCTGTAGCTCTGGAGTTCAATTTTTGTAATTACAAACCTGTAAATACTCCAGCTGACAGATGTGAACTGGGGTATTGCTGTGTTGTAAAAGCGTTTGAGACTCTAGCCCCAGGCCAGAGACAGTTAGCTAATGGAAAACAACGCCTCGTACTTTCATATGCCATCTACCTGCTTAAATTTTAATAGGGTTTCTCCCCTAAATATACTCATTTACTCCACGGATGCGACCTTTTGGAACCAGTGAAATTCTTATTACCTTTATTGCTGGGCTCGATTCTGCAAAGTGCTGCGCCTTTCCCACCTCTGCTGGGGAGCAGGAGTTGCAGGATTGATTTTGAGCACCGGTGTTTCTGATGCAGGTAGGGAGGACTCCTAAAGGTACAACTGCTTTTCTGGGAAAGGAACAAGTGAAAACAAGTGGAAAGGGGCTATGATAGTTGCTAGTAAACACATACTGCTTGGTGGGGTGGGGGGAGCAATCAAACCCATCGAAGCAGGAACCACTTGCCTCTGTAAAAATATTTACCTGCCACAATGCTCTTTTGCTCAGGATCGTGCTGATTAAAAGCATTAATTGTGAAGGTCTCTCATGTTCTTGGGTGTCGCTAGGCTTCGTTTGGTGTTGACCAACAGCCCCCTGTGCAGCTCCCACACCTGAATCTTCCTTCACGCAGCAGTTCCATGCTCGAGCATCCACCGGTCATGCAAACAATATCGTAATCGTGCCGGTGGGCGAGGGCCTGCTGCGCTGGAGGCACGCGGCGCGGGTATTTCTTCATCAGGAAAGAGCAAAGCACACGTGCCCGCGTGCTCTCTGCTCTGCTGGCCCAGAGAACAAGGCAAAGAGTGGGAAATTAAAGTGCTCCGTGAGGAGTGTTGGGTAAGCGGGAGCGTAAGGAGGCTGTCCTGCGGTGCCTGGCACCTGGAAACCCAATAGCATGGTCAAGGGCAATAGCACGAAAGCCCATCGGCCCAGTAATCCATAATTGATTCTGTTCCTACAAATGTTAGCCAAAGGAAAAATCTGCATTCAGGTAAGTGCTAAACATCCATCAGTCTGACCGATTAGTCAAGGCAGGAATTGCTGGAGAAACGCACGTTATTGCCATCGGATTGAGTGAAGTTCTGCTTCCGCGGTCAGGAAGCCAATAATCCCCTTGCGCTTGGATCGGTTCAGTGTTCAGCTCCGCTTGCTGTACGAATCCCGGTGTTTGAGGGCACATCTCTTCAGATCACCAGGCAGACAGGCAAAATAAAAATGTTTTCTGATTAAGTAGTTCTCAAAAGATGATGGAAAAAGCTTGAATTGCAAAGATTGAACCACTAAACTGGACAACAAGCAGGCCAGACTCTTTATATAAAGACCAAACTGGGTTTATCCATGAATTGTCTAAATCTTCTTTGGTATTGCTGCTTTTGTCTTATATCGGTTGTTCTTTGCTGGTTTTTTTCTTCTTAAAGCACAATCAACTGATACTGGTTCCCATGAAGTTGTTAACGTAACTATGCTTTTGTGAACTGGGCGGCTATGTTCCGTACCCAAGAATCCCTACGGGGTGTATATGTTTCTACAATATCATAAATACATTGACTTAGTGGGGAGATAACACTGAATTTGACAAACTTTTTTTTTTTTAAACATCCTGTAATGATTATGCCTGTGCATGCTACAATTATTCCTGCTCTGACCAAAATCCATCATTTGCTGAGCAATTACCCGGTGGATGGTATTACTTGCCTTTCTAGCTCATGTAACTCCACAAGACATCAGGAGTTATGAGTTTTATAATATTCTGCTCGTACTTTCATTGAACATCCTAGTATTTAAACTTAAAATTCACTTATAAAAATGTTCTCTGGTAATCACAGGGCTCTAAAGCTTAGCAAAAATGAATGCAAAAGGGTTATAAAGAGATTAGAACTTGGCTTTCTTTGTATTCAAGCAAGTACTTGTGAATAATTTTTTCTCTACTTGCTGATCTCTGAGGCGAGCATCCTGTGCGTGCCTCGTCGGGATGCCCGGTGCCGGGCACGGCTGCGGCTCAGCAGCAGCGCTGTGGGGGTGTTAATGGCCACTGGTGGCCAGGACTCTGCTGGTGCTGCCACCACCGATGGTGCGTGCCGGGCTGGCAGGTCTGATGCCAACCGAGCACCCTTACCCGAGTCGGCGTTTTGATGTTCCTCCCGCCAAATCCCCAGCAATGAATCACCTTGGAAAACCCCCTCGTTCCCAAGCTCTCAAAAAATGCAGGCTGGTGAGGAGCCTCCTGGCCCTGCGGTCCCTGAGAGCCATGTTCCCTGCCGGCAGCGGGGGGAATTGCCCTGGCTGTGATCCCGTGGGGCTGGTCCCACCAGGCACCCTGCAAGCCAAGCCACGCCACGGAGGTGCTGGGATCCTTCCAATGTCTGAAGGTATTTATTGATATTGCCTGGGATACGTTGTGGCTTGGGGGGCTCAACCCAGGGGACAAATGAAGCAAACTGAGCAGCCCCACAAGGAGGAGGAAGCTTCTTGTGCGGACCTGTCCGTCCCACGGGGGTCTGTGCCCTGCTGAAATGCCTCCTGCAGGCAGGACGGGTGGTGGGGTTTCTCTCCCGTGCAGGTGCCGTGGTTTGCGTTCACGCTGCATCTTTTCTGTCTCCTTGCGTCCGAGCTGGCTCTTCCCCAGAAACCTGTGAGGCTGCTGTTCCCAAAGACCGCTTTCCGATTTAGGCAAAGCTGCTCCTCGGGCTTGAGAAGAGCAGCTGACCAGGGGATTGCCCGGGCTGGGTCCCTCGCGCTCCCGTGTGACACCCTGCCCAACCGGCGGCGTTGCTCCTTCTGGGACGTGCCAGCAGACTCTGCCCCCGGAGGCTTTCCCTCCCCGTGTCTGTAATTCGCACCTCGCCTGCCTGGGGCTGGGCAGACTAAGCAGGAGCAGGGCAATTCGGCGGCAGAAACCGTGCTTGTGGTTTTTCTGTCCGCAACAGAAGTGGAAGAGCCGCCGCCTCTGCGGGGTAACTTCCTTTGGTGAGGCTTTCAGCTGACTTCTTTCTGGCCCAAAAAGAGTTGATGAGACTTTGTGTAAGTACCTAAACATTTAGATACATGTGAACCAAATAAAGCCACCAAACCATGCGCGGTTTATTTGAGGTTACAATAGCTTAATTTCTTAAGCGCCCTTGTTGAGAAAGGAGCCGCCATTCAGCCCCCAGCACAATGTCGAGCTGTGATTCGGGGCTGGTGGTAGGAGAAAGCAGTGAACTAATTGCTTGGATCTGGTCAGCAGACAGTGAAGCGGCTCCCTTGTCCGTGATACCATGCCCCTTCCCTCTCTGGTTATTCACCAGCAAACGCCCTATGGCCCCATTCATGAAGTCCAGTAAGGACCCGAGGAGCGCCAGGAGCGTCCGCCGGGGGAGCGGGGGCCGACAGAGCAGCGCATTGTGAGCCTGCGAGCGCTGCTCTGCCTCTCCTCCGGGGCTGTTTTCAGTCCTTTTGTCAGCTGATTACATGGTCTTTTATAATTTCTAATCTACAGAACAGGGCTATTTGCTTGTGGATTATGTGGAAGTCGCAGGCTTATGCAAAAGAAAAACAAAATAATCTGAAAGTGGGTCCTATTGGCGAAAGTTAAACTTCTTTTAGGTGGTTTTTATCTAAAGGGGAGTTTAATCTAGGGGTGGGAAGGGAAAAACTTCTGTCAGTCTTTGAGATTTCAGCCTCACGGTGTTAATTCACACCAGTGCCCCTGCGCACGTGACTTGAATTACTTGTCCCTATTCAGCAAAATGTATTTAAGACCCTGCTTAAAGTTAAATGCCGGTTTTATGTGTTTTGGTGAATAGGAATGGTGGTAAAGGTGGGCTGAAGTGCTTTGATTTGGTGCCTGTAATCGTTAAATACCATAAACAAGCTTATTACCTTTACGGTCTCCTTCATTGTTAATGAGAGCAGCGCGCACCTATCCTGGTGCTTTTCTGTGTTGGTCTGTGCAGGTGGGTGCTGAGTCCCTGCAGAAGGAAGGAGCTGTGAGATTGGGACATAAGCAAACTGGGCTGTGAGCGGTGTTTATATTGGTCCCCAGACTTCCCCAGCTAGGTCCGGGTTTGCAGTCTCAAGCAGGGAGAACACATCTCAAGAGCCTTAGTAGAGGTGTGCGTGCATGTGCACAAATATATAAAAAGAAAGAAGTGGTGAAATAAGTTGAAAGTGGTGCTAGGGAGCAGTACGGGTTCCTGTGGGTCTCAAGATGGAAAGAAGGGCCTTGAGATGGGACCTGGTAGAAACCAGGGAGGTCCTAAGAGCCCAGCTGGTGCGGGGCATCCGAAATTCCAGCATGGATGGAGGAAGGGCGGGCTTGCTCAGCTGCCTGCAAACCCTCCCTCAGCTCCCTGCAAGGCTCCTGCGTGACTCGCAGAGGCGACGAGGTGGGCGAGATGGCTGGGGTGATAGGCTTCTGATTTATCAATATGAACTTTGGAAGCTGGCTTGAACGCCTCTCCTCAGGGCCTGCAGCAGGCCCCCCGCTATCTGCGGCGCGGAGCGGGCAGATGTGTG
This sequence comes from Butorides virescens, assembly GCA_017310255.1. Lineage (NCBI taxonomy): Eukaryota > Metazoa > Chordata > Aves > Pelecaniformes > Ardeidae > Butorides > Butorides virescens. The sequence goes on along the minus strand of JADKXX010008084.1, from coordinate 49,156 downwards.
TCGAAGAGGCACGCTTTCTTTTTCTTGGGTCAACATTGCCCGTGGAGTTCTAGCAGCAAAGTGTTGTTTGGCTTCCATCGAGCCCCTTATTAGCGTTCTGCTGTTGGGGGGGGTGAATAGAAATAGGACCTGCAGCGGAGGGCGGTGAGCGGGTGCCGCTGGCCTCCCGCGGGACGGCCCTTCTGCTCGCGCGAGCGCGTTATCGGAGCAGGAAAAACCCACCCAGCGAAAAAGCAACAGCGTGCGTGATGTGCCAGCGCGGAGGCAGATGCTCTCGGGGATGGAATCTGGGTCCCTAACAAAAATGAGCAGGCCCCAGCCCCAAATAACGAGTCTTTTAAGATCTTGGTTTGCTACGAAACCTCTAAAAATTAGAGCGGAAGAGTCTCGTTGGCTTTGATAACTATTAATGAAGTGTCTCGAGGGACAGCTTGGTGCTTGTGGGATTGGTGTACCTGGAGGCATTAAAACCACTTCTGCGTAGCAAAGCTTGATTTGAGAAGATTCTCGCTTCTGGTTTAAGGTTTTCTGGCTTGAATGGAGTTAAATTTACAAATCGGGGCTTCTGCTTTCTATTACAAATCAAGAATCGTCTACTTACAGCTTTCTGTTTGTGTGCTCTGCAGACTGTGCGGAATGAATTCTCCTGTAGCACTCAGAAAAGGATTTGATGCTTTCCTGAATAGTTCTGTTAATCTGGAAATGGGGGGGGGTCTGCCCAAGCCAGCCCGCTGCCTGTGCATTAACCCGGCACCCCAACGAGAACGTGATCTGACACGGAGAAGCGTTCGCCTTGCAGAAACACCGTACAGACCGCCTTGCTCCATGGCTGCACTGGGGGAAAAATGAAAAGGAGCTGCTTGCTCGGGGCTGCACGGGACTTCTTTCACCAAGGCGGGATGGGGCGCTTGGCTCGTAGAGGCACACAACCCCCCCCCGGTATATGTTCTGCTTGCACTTTATTTTAAACGCTTCCCTCAGAGTTTACCACTCTTACGTTTAATGGTAGGGTTTTGTCTCCAAGATTACAAAGTGGTTTACAGACTGTTTATGTAGGGATTACTTTATTTATCTCTTAGCTGCCTCTCGGAATTTGACAACTGTCCCACAGTCATGCGTGGTTGTTATTGCTAAGAAATAATCTGTGTTATGAGGATCTAGCTCGCTAATCCCGACACCCGCATTGTTTACACGAAGCCTTGTATTCGGGAAGGGGTTTTGACCCAAGCCTAGAGCGGAGAAGCTGGTGCATGATTTGTCCCAAAAGTGAATTGTTAAATGGTGAGATTCTTCCCCTCCCTCCTCCCGTCCCCTGTCAGTGGGGCTGGACAAGGTGCACCCTCGTAAGGCCAAACGCAGCCCAGGCTCTGGCAGATGTTTTGAGCCTGGCCCCCTCCTGAGTGCTCGGGGGGCAAGGTGCCCCCCCCCGGGAGGCTGGGCAGCTCTTGCTGCTGCTGGCCGTGCGGCGTGGGCGGCCCTGGCGTTTGGCTGGCTGTAGGATAGCCTCGTGTTTAGATCTTGTTTCAAAACCAGATCCAAAGTAACAGAGAGCGCTCTTCCCACCAACCTCAGAAATTTGGAAGCAAGTTGAAAAACAGGAGAGGGTTCAGGTCTTGTTGTGACCTTACAGGCTTTGCTTCTGGCTGGGGTCCCACACGCTGCCGCTCCCACCTGGATTTTAGTACAGACCTAGACTAAACCCTCAGGGTGGCCCAACTGCCTGCCTGCGCCAGAAGCTCCAGAGTTGCAGGTTTACCTTGCTGGTCCTCAAGACGCTCGTGTTATCGTGTCTTGTCACTTCTGTACCAAAATGCTGTGGTGAGGAAGACCATGGGCTGTGGCTCTGAGGCCGAGCCAACTCGGTATAACAGCAGTGTACAGCTGCAGGACAGCAGCACGCTCACGTACGGGCATTTAGGCTTGCCCACAGCGCTCTTTCTTGTCTTTAGTCATAAGACCAGGTGTCTCTCTTCTTTTCTTTTTCCTTCCCCCCTCGCTTGGAGCTGGTGGCCGCTGTCCCAGGCGCGGTGCCTGCACAGCCCTGTCTGCTGTCCTGCCCGTCTTCTCTCTGGCAGCAGCCACAAGAGCCCATTTTGCCCCCACGGGAGGTCTCCATCACTGGGGGGGGACAGTCTGCCCTGCCCTGCCTGGCAGGGGCTGCTCTGCCCCCTGCTCCCCTCTGGACCTGAGCCCAAGGGACATCGGAGGCTTCCCAGTGTGACGGAGGCTCCCTGCCCTGTTCTGGAGCAGAACAACAGCCTCCCCATGTCCTGCGCTCCAAATGCGCCCGGCGGCCCCACTGGGGGGGCTCGGGCCCCTTCTGCTGTAAAGGACTGGTTGTCTGCTGCCCAACGGCCTCCAGGGAGATTTGGGGTGGGGGTGCCCCAACGTGCAGCGTGAGGGGAGGGGGGGCCAACTGTAGCTTTGTTTATGAGGTTAGAATCTTGCAGTGCTTGAAAAACACCCCCCTCCGAAACAGGGAGGAGCAGTGTTGTGACAGCCTTGGTACGATGATGATTTCTGGATCGCCCACGGGCGATGTGCGGGTGTGGGTGCACAGCGTTCGTCCGGCCAACTTCAGCTAGGCTGGGTAGCCAAAGCCTTGAAGAACAGATTTTTTTTTTTTTTTTTTTTTTTCAACAGTGGTTGGCCACCTGAACAGAGTCGGTGGTCCCAGGGGGGCTTGAAACGTAGCTTCAAAGCTTGGAGAATAAGCAGGGGGTGCTGCAGCTTCGTTGCGTTCTGCGCTGGGAATATAGAGAGGGGGCTTGTGTGCAGCAGCCTGCTGGCACCGCCCTCTGCCCCGTTTTTAGAAACCACGAAAGCCCTATTTTTAAGAAGAGAACCTGCTTTTGAAAATGTAATTCTGTGTCACTGGAGCCCGACAGTTTGTGCCGACGGAAAGTTGTGCTGGAAACGTATCGGCCTGACGGCTGCCCAGCGTCGCCTTGCTGCCCTTTGGCTTCCACCTCCTGGGCACGAGCCTGCCATCCTCGGAAAGGCGGGGATCGCTCGAAGGGGAACTGCCAAACTAATCTAAAGGCAAAAGTGTCTTGGGCTTTCCTTACGTTAATTACCTTCGGAAGTGTTGTCAGGATACTTGGTGTTTTGCAGAAAGGGATTTAGTGCGCAAAGATTAACTTTGCAGGGAAAATTAACTTTATTTCGCATGTTTTCCACCTGAAAACAGAAATAATTTGGCTGAAACTGAATAAAGTTAAACCTGAGGAGAGAAAATGAGCGATACATTTAGGAGGGAAAGCAGGACCTCCTGCTGTTTGAGGGGGCCTTGATGATAGGGGTGCCTTGTGCGTGTTCCATCGAGGCTCGTGGCTGAGGCTGGTGCCCCGTACCAGGGAGGTTTGCGTCAGGTTTTGATGTCTCGCGTTAGATCGCTAAATATCCTCTTTTGGTTAAGTTTTGGTTGTGTTTTTGCCTCCCCTGTGCCTGTGGGTCTCTGTGAAGCTGGGAAGTCACCGTTTCCTCAGCAGCGCGGGTCCCTTCCCGCCGGCCGGGGTGCAGCTCCCGGCCACGTGAGCTGGCAGGCGATGGTTCCCACCATCACGTACGCCAGCAGCCAGGACGTTCCTGCTCGGCCGGCGCGGTGTTGACAACCATTGTGCTTCTTGTGTGTGCAGTATAGCGTCGCAGGCAAATAAGGAAAAACTGCTTTTTATTACTAACTGTATGAATTGGACCGAAGTGGCGTCCGAACTCGGCTTCAGTCAACCGGAAAGGAAAATCCCTCCTGTCAGGACAGCGACAGCACTCAGCTAATGAAATACAAGATGCAAGGGTTGCATCACGAGGACGTTTCTCATCGGCTAAACACCCCTCCGGGCAAGCTGGAGAGACGTAGCTACTTTTAGGAGCTTATTAACTTTCTGCTTGTGTCCTTTGGGCTGTTGCATCCTGGAAAAATATTTGTTTCCTATCATTCAGCTTTGTTTTCAGATCGCTTTCTAACGACGGCACTTGTTTGCTGAGCCCAAGTCTGCCTACAAAGGTTCCTCCTGCCCCCGCTGGATGGAGATGATTTATCTCCATCCACCCCTTCGTGTCGCGCATGGGGAGCACCACCCGAAGTTGTTCGGAGTTGGTGTTGTAGCTGGCGAGGGACGCGCATGCTGGCTTTGGGGGGCACGGCCTGAGTGGCTGCGGGAGCGTAAATCGCCCGGGCGAGAACGCTTTTGGGAGGGGAGCGATCCTGCTGCACCGCTCGCTGCTCTGGGGGCTGCTTTCTGAATGCAGTGACGGCAGTTATTCTGGAAAACTAGGTTTGAAAGCCAACATCAATGAAAGTCCCCCCCCTTCCCAAGTTAAAAATAGCTCCTTTCTCAAACACATCTGAGGTGTGTGCAGGTGCTTCCTTGTTTCTGCTGTGGGCTTTAAATCAGATCTGGGTTAGGCAGAGCAGCTCTGGCTTCGTTTTGTTTGCTTGTCACTGCTAGGCAGAAGGGAAGAATAATCATGTATTGATGTGGTACGGAAGCGGCTGATTTTTGCCTCAGGGCACAGGCCCGTTCTCAGCGCTCGGCATAAATGCCACGAGCATCTCTCCGGTCCCGCTTTGGTCCAGTAAGCAACGTTACCGTTGTGCCGTATGGCGAGCCACCAGCGCTTGGCTGCTTTCGTGGCCCGGTGGATGCAAGAGGTGGAAGCATTACGGGCTGTTCCCATGCAAAACACCTGATCATCTATGGCTGATGTCCAAGAGGTCAATCCAAGGCATCAGTTTTAGATGCCCAATTCTAATCTCCCCTCTTAAAATGTCTTAAGAAGAGGTAGAGGAAGCCAATTGTCCCCAAAGAGAGCAGATTAGGGCAAGGTAGAGGATTGGGATTTGGGGTGATGTGCTGCCTGCGTGTGAAACGGGTACCCCTCGCTCCCCACGCCGCGTGACTGCAACTTTGCAGAGCACTTGATAGGTCTGGCTTGCAGTTTGCCAGTTCAGCGTTCCTGTTTCCCTGAGACCATGTACTGGTGGGCTTGACTCGGGCGGCTGGAGGTGGCATACAGCCCCCTTCTGTCCAACCACCCCAAAATTGGGCATCCAGTCTCACGGTGCTGGGTGCGCCCCCCCGGGAGCTGGTGCTCGGGGCTGACCTCCTCCGGAGGCTGCCTTGTCCCACCCGCAGCGGCTGGAGCGGGGTGAGGCCAGTCCCACTCTGAGCCTTCCTTTCTCCAAGGAGTTTGTCTCCGTCACGGCACTCTGGGCTCCGCTTGCTGCTTTGGGGGTAGGAGATGGCCCAGGGCACGCTCGTGGAGCCAGCGCAGGCAAAAGCCGAGCTGAAACTGAGCTGGGGAGAGAGTTTATCCAAGGAGTTGGTTATTCCTTTATTTTTGTGAGAACAGTCTTAGGCCAAAAGTTTTGGCATTTGAAAAAACAAGTTCTGATCTGAGCTTTTATCATCCGGCGTGTAAACCTCTGCAGTCCCAGCGTCTTCCCCTGACAGCTTCAGCTTCTCTAAATAGCTTCTCTTTTGCCCCCGCCTCCGCCTCTGTCCCCATCGCTCTGTCCCTTGGCAAACTTATCTGGGGGACCTTTTGTGGGCTCGTCTAGCCAAGAGGTGTTTTGTCCCAAGGGGGAGGGACCGAAATGCATCTGCAAAGACTGCAGGAACTGTTGTGGAGGCCTCGGCTTCGGATCTGCCTCTACCTGCCAGAGGGTAAACAAAGCGCCCGGGGAGGACTCGGGGGCGAGCCGAACACCTTGGTCACGCACTGAGCAAACGATCCCCCAGGTGTGCTTGCAGAACAGACTCTCCATCAGCATCCTGTCATGCACGAAATGTTTATCCAATTTGTCAAGATAATCTTTCTTCAAATAAGCTCAGGTCCTAGTCCTCAGAACAGCCCAATTTCAAGCAGTATAAAGTAACTCTTCCCCCCGCCCCCCTTTGCTCCCCCTCTCCCCCCCCTCCTTTTAATCACTGTGTCAACTTTTCCTTGGCTTTGAGCAAACTGAAAGTAATTATATCATTCTCAAGTGAGTTATCTTTTGCCTGGGTTAGCTGATTTGTGAGTTACTTCAGAATGCTCCCAGGTCGTGGTGTCCCTTTCCAAACACACGGTCCCAGATGCTCCGTGCGGTGGAGCTCCCCAACGACCCAGCCATTTGTTTATACTGGCACATGTCAGAGCTGCCTAATGGGAGCTCGTTTAGGGCATTTGTAAAGAAATAGAATTTGGATTATCCCCCCCACACCCCAATGGTAGCTTTGCCTGTGGTTCTGGATTTCCCGTAGGAATCCAAAAAAGCCTGCACGTTGTCATTTTCCGCTTGAAGCTGTCAATGAGTTTTAAGTCTGTGGATTAACAACAGATCAGGTGTTGGTGCCTAAGACGATGCTCGCTCTTAGTTCTGCCAGACAACCGAGTTCCTTAGCTGGTTCATGTACAGAATATTCCTTCTGTGATCACTCACAACGGTCACATTGAAAGTAATTTGTGCATTTTTTTCCCCAGCTCCCCCAAAGAACTGCGTGTATATCCCAAAAGAGAAAGGTAAATAATATTCTTTTATTTTTTTTTCCTCCCCCCGATAGGTTTCATTCATTGATTTCCTTCCTTCTCCCCCCTGCTCAGGCAACACTACAGAAACTGTCAGCCCCTTTTTGCCCCAGTTAAGGTGGAACCACGCCAGGCTTTGTACTCGCTCAGCTCCTCACAGCTTGGACCCTGCCCCCAGGAGGGCCGCACGTGCTGGTTCAGCGTGCCGCTCCGCGGCGATGGCGGCTGCGTCCCGTGGGGCTTCCCAGCTTTGCCTTGGAAAGCCTGCGCCTAAACCCTGAGCTTTGAAGGGCGTTAAGCAGCACCAGTCGTTACACTGATGGTGCTTACTGTTTTGGGAAGAGTTGCTGTGTTTAAACAGCGGTGATACCTTGTTTATTGTTCCTGAGGGGGAAATGGTAAAATTTGCCTTTGTGGTGGATTATGAGTTAGAAGAGAAAAAAAAAAAAATTATTAACCCCACCCATGTGTGCTCTCTTTGCATAGATTCCAGCTGGATTTAATTGGCCAAACTCTAGTAAGTGGTAGCCCCTCTACCTGCCTCTGGCAGAGCAAAGGGCTACAGCCACTGTGGAGTTCTGACACAGCATCCTCTCGCCCATCGCTCGGTTCCAGATGTTGATAAAAATAAATCTTTGGGCTACAGGATGGCAAAAAAATTAAAGTTTAGAGCTGCTATAAAGATAATGATTGGTACACTTACTTACATAAGTAAGGGATGTGATGGCCAATAAATAGAACTTAATTAAGATTGCCATTATGCAGCTGAGGACCTTGAAGCACTTAACAATTAATTAATTCTCACAACCCTTCTGCGTCACTGATAAGCGTTGCTGTGATTGTACACCTAGCCTACAATAGGTAAATGGAGACCCTGTGCACTTCACTGAGTCTTTTTCCTCAAGGTCACATAATGACTCGGCGATAGAATTCAGGAATCTTCACGTTGCCACCTGAGACTGATGTCCTTAGAAAATATGGGTTTGGTGTAAAGTGGGGGGGGGGGGGAAGTATATTCATGCTGGTGTCAATACAGCGCTTCTGTCGGAGGAGCCGTTGTCTCTGGCTCGTGTGGAGCACGCGTTCCATGCCCTGGTCAGGGCTCCCTTTGAGCGGCCAATTCCTCCTTTCTATGGCGTTGCCGCTCAGCTAATTGCTGTCTGCGCAGCCTTGCGACTGTTCCGAGTTCCTGCGGTATAATTTTATTTCTGTTCATGCTCTCTCATGCTTGTGTTTGTATAACTTGGTTTGCACATCATACAGCACTTGTCAGACTCGTTCGCAAGGGAACAACTGAGGCGTCGTGCTGCATAATATCTGGAGTGAGGAGAAGTCGGTCTCCATCTGGTAGATCTGATAGTCCCAGGAATCGCTTTGCTAGTTGCCAGGGTGCAATATGGCCTGAAAACGGGTGTGAGATGGCCCACGCTCCATAGCGAGCGGGAAACTGAGAGTGCAGCATGTCAAAATTAATTTGGATTTTGCCAAGGTGAGTTGCATGTTGCCTGGCTCATCCAAAGGAGCAGGAACCTAATGGTTTTGGGTGGAGTGGAGGCAGCGTCCTCCTTCCCGGCGCCTCTGAGGCTGTGTACGTCAGGTCTGCCTCCGCCGGCCTCGCAAACGGAATCTGCCGCCGTGCCCTGGGGCAATAACGACCAAGTGCTCCCAGCAAGTGTTCTCCAGGAGGTATTTCTGGCTGGAGAGAAGCGTTCTCTGAGCCTGTGCTCGGGCAGAAAAATAGTGAAATGCATATGGGCAACCCCAAATGTTTACTCTTCAATGAGCCAGAGCTTTCAAAACAATGAAAATGGATTAAAAATATGACTTTGCCCAAATCAGCAAGAGTTGGAACCTTGCTCCTTGTGTAGAAAATAGATTGGTGTGGGTTTTTTTTTTGTAACAGTAAGATTATAGGAACTGGGATGCTTATGAAAATCTTGCTATTTTCCATCAGGCTATCACAAAAACTGTAACAAAACGTTAAGTTTTGGCAACAGGAATGTTGCTTTGTGACTTTGCATGTTATACATGCTTTGTGTTTAAAAAAAAAAAGTTTTCAGACTGATCAAGTCTCTTAGATTTGTGTTGTGGGGTTTGTTTTTTTTTAAAGCAAAACTTTATTTTTGTGTTTCCTTCCTTTGCAGTGGACCAAATTGTGCTGTTTTGCCATGTGGAAAACGCTGGGGTGTTTGGTTTTTTCCTTTTCATGTTTTGATTCTTGGAAAGGTAGGCTTTTCATTTCCCTTAGGTCTGGGATCTCAAGGATACTTTCGTGTCATTTTTTTAACGTGTGTTTGTTGCCAGCCTGGGTGTGATGTGCTGCTGTTGACCTGTGCTCACGAAGGCTTCGTGCCCAGCGTGGGCGCTCACCGTTTCGGTGTCGCGGCGAAGCCAAGGCTGGGATCCGCTGTATCCAGGCCAGCCTCGCGCTTGCCGGTTGTGCTAAGGAAAATCTCCGGCCTGTTGGCTCCGTGAGGGCATCGGCTGCTATGTGCTTGCCTTACTCCAGCAGGATGTGGCCAAGCTGGGAAGCGCTATGGCAGGAGTGGCTGGACTTGCCACGTGCGTCTTTGTTTTCTAGGGGTGGTGGCCTTCTGCCATTTAAGCCTGAGCTCTGCCAAAAACGAAGGTGGTCATAGGTACGTTGCTGTTAGAACGCTGGAAGATGCACATGCTTTACAGTCTTGCTTCCCCTTGCTCCTGACTTATTGGTTGAATCTGGTTTTCTTACCAGTATCTTGTCATATTTTGGGAAAAATCAATATTTCAGACTTTTTTTTCTTTTACTAAGAATATATCACGAGGAATGTAATCAGGCAGCAGTGGTTCTTGGGAAAAAGCTCAACCTCATTTTGCAGACTCAAGAAGTTCAAATAATTCTGACAGCATGCAAATGCCGGTGCTTAACCAGGGATTGTCTCTGAACCTTTATGTTGGTTGCTGCGGCTTGATTGAGTATTCATGGTGTTGTATGGAAGAAGAAAAGGTTGCGAGATCGTTCCTTACCGCTCTGGCAAGCTGTGATCTGGGGTGTGGAGGGAATCATCTCTCTTATTTTGTCAGTGCTGCTCCTTTGAACTCCTGGGTAAAAAGCTGTAATAAAGATCTGTCTCAAAAGGAAGGTCATCAGGCAAGTGCTGAGGCTTCAGGAAGTCTTCAGCAAACCCACAGAGTCTTTCTGGCGTTCAATTGCTCCATCTTGAGCCAGGCCCTTCCTTACCGGCGTGTGCTGTAATGAAAATGCCGGTGCTGCTCCGACTCCTGCTGCTGTAATGGGCCCCTCGGCGGCCGATCGCCGATTATCCCCTCGGCGGTGGTGCCCCGCGCGCGCCGAACGTCGTGTCGCGTCCCGGAGAAGCAATGGATAGTCCCCGAGTCTGAAGGAAAACGCGGCTGAGCCTAATCATCGGGGCAGTCGGGTACTGGGTGGTAAATGGTATGGGGGGGGGGGAGATGAAAGCCGGTGTGGGGCAGGAAACTGCAGCTCAGTTTGGCCACCTCCTTCAAATGAGATGTTTGACAGCTCTTGGTAGGAACACTTCACGCTTTTAAAATGTTGTATTCTGAAAGTTATGATTTATTTAACTAGCTGTTACTGGCGGGAGCCTGTTGAGAGGGCTGGGGGGTCCGAGGGCAGTACTCTGTCGCCGTACCCCGCGGCACGGCACGCATGGAAAGGCTGGGGTGGAGGGAGGGAGGGAGAGCCTGCGCGGGAGTTTAAGGCAAAGCGTTCCTAGAAGTCCTTTTCTCTTGAATTGCCCCAAGGGCTCCAGCTGCTCGAGAGACGTGTCCCAAGGGCAAACTTATTCCCTAAGATAACAACAGAGACATCAGATCTTGGCAGACTAATGCGCAAGCTCTTTAATGTCTGCCTTAACTCTAGCTGCTAAGCTATTTTTTTTTCTTTTCTTAAATGTTGTTAATAACAACTTTGGAAGAAGTTGACCTAGAAATTGAAGTTACTCGGGGCGTTTGGCTGTGAAGCTCAGCTGTGCTCCGGGTGAAATCTTAGAACTGATTGCATAAGGCTAAAGCATATTCCTTCTGGGCGAGGGAGTTTTGGCTGTTACCTTCTCCGGGCGGTGCAAACACACAAGCTATAGAAGCTGTTTGCAAATGCTTTTCTCTCATGTGTTGTTTTTGTAAGTTGCCCATTGGCTTAATGGTTTTCCAGGAACTCTTTTTGTTTCTCTGTTCTTTCATGAACTGTTGGACACGGTCTGCAGAGTCAGCAGCAGTGTAGGCTTTGAGTTAGAATGTTGGGATTGGATTTTTCCCCTCCCCTGTGCCGTTGCAGCCTTTAGGAGCTATCCAGCTCCAGCTTTCTCGGCGATGCTCAGAGCTTAACGTTCACCATCCTACGATCAGGTTTTCGGAGGTCTGTGGTGGGTTGTTTGGGGCTTCGTTATGTGTGGTGGCTTTTTTTTTCTGTTATGTAAATCAAACTTCCACAATTATCACAGATGTCAATAGGAGCCCGTAATAATTATAGGGGGTTATTACCTCTTGAGGGGGTGATCCTCAAATGGCCTAAGAAAAGTAATTTGGAATAATAACTGTTTCCATTTCACCGATAGAGAAGTTTTAGTCTTGCAAAAGAAGCAGCAGATGTCTGGTTTGGCATCGGTGGGTACAGTTCTGCCCATAGAGGAAGCCATAATGCGGCCTCAACAAGAAAAGAAAGCATGCAGTTTTAAGCAGATTAGATAATTGAGATTAGCCCTCTGTGATCTTTCTGTGTTTTCATTTATTTCAAAACAGTCTAACACAGAGCATGTTGAGCAATCGGTTGAAAATCACGTGCAAACACTGCCTAAGTACCGATAAGGATCACGGAGGTAAACAATGAATTCCTACTAATGGCTAAGTCGCCAAGGTAAGATCAAGTCTAAATACACACCCTTAGTTAAATATAATTTCATTAACTCAGGTTACATGGCTTTGGAAAAGGTTTTTTTTTTTCCCTCTCCCTGCTCTCCACTTTCTGATGCTTGTCAAATGAATTGCATGCAGCTAATCCATCACTTTCAGCTCTGTTTGTCTGCGCCAGAGATGTGTTTGGAGCTGCGCAATAGCCCAGCAGTTCTGCAAATCCAACAGCAGGTCAGCGCCAGGCGTGGGTGGGAGTGCGGGTTTGGAAAGGGATTTCGGTGCTTTTTGCGTGTGACGCTTCGATGTCCGAGTTGTACAAAATGTAGCTTATCCTAATTAAAAAAAAAAAGACCATGGCCCAATATAATATATAAAATATAATACCCCAATATCATGGTATTTCCCATTTAGAAGAGCCACGCAGACTTTGCTGGCATGTTTTTATTGCAGGGGCTAAAGGGTTTCTAGTCCCCTGTGAACACTGCATTGTGCACTCCGCGCTTGGTGTCACTTGCTCGCCCTTTTCCATCCTCTCCTGTTCCGGAATTCTACATCGATGTGGGGGGGTTTGTTTTTTGGGGGGTTGGGAAGGGGGCGTTTCCATGCTCAACAAGCAGCTTCAGGAATTTTAAGTTTAAACAGCTGATGGCTGGTTTTCCACGTTCATGGCAATCCTACCTGGAGTATCCAACTGATGTTTACATCTTGGAATTTGCCTCCCTTTGTAGGACTTGCTCTTCCCTTTTGTGACACCTCCTGTTCTTTGCTTTTCGCCACCCATGCAGCCATTTGTTCGGATCAGTTGTCTTTCCTTGGTTTTCTGGCCAACCGTTCCTTCCAAAATATTTGGATTCCCTTTTGCTAAATATTCTGCAGTAAAGCTGCTAATCAATGCCACAGCGGATGGGCAAACAATGGGAAGGCTCCCTTTTCCATAGGCAGTTTTTGCTCCCACGGAAATGTTCCTACTTTAACATTCCTCTCATCCTCCCTATTAAGTTCTACAGGACCCGTTCTCTCTTTTCTTTTTTTTTTTTTAAACACAACAGAAGACTTTTCACCCTGCTCAGTGCTGCCAACTGGTCCAGTCCCAAGGAGATAATTAACACATAACAGATGACAATAAATAATAGCAGTAAGGGAAGCATCCATGGCAGCGGATTTAGAATTTATTGGCTGATTTATCAGCCTGCATAGGAAAACAGGTTTCCTTGGTGCCATAGTCAGTAGCCTGACATGGGCCAGGAATAGATTCTTCAAGAGGGAATACAATAAAACCCATGGTGGGAACACGTGGGCTCTGCTGACTTGGAAAAAGACAGAAAGAAAAGTCCTGTTTATATGCGGATGCGTGATTTGTCCTATTGCCTGGAGCTGTGAAAGTTCTTTATGGGAATGGTGTCTTGTGATGGTGAATACTGTAGGTGCTCGTTATTTGTCCAAAGGCTGGACCTCTTTGTGTTAAGCAAACATAGACCAAAAAGTGATTTGCTGCCTCAAAGAGCTTACAGCCTTGGAGAAGAGCTAGGGATGGCTAGAAGGAGGCGGAGGAGTGTTACAGGGCTTTGCTGACCCACGGGAAAAGCAGTGGCCACAGAACGTGAGTTGTCAAAGCATCACGTGTGATTTTTGGTGAGGTGGTTGGGAGACGACATGGATGAGCCAAGAGTCCTGCAGGTGCTTGCGAGGAACTCCCACTGCACACAAAGGTAGAGCGGTGGAAATCACAAGGGTGTTTTGCTGTAAATGTAACAAATGTGTTTGAGAGGGGCATACTGGGATGATGATGCAGAAGATCCGGTCAAGGATAAGCTGTGGAAGACCTTGCTAAAGAGGATAAGATTGTTTGGTGTAACAGAAAAGGTGAACCAGCTGAGAAATGGAACATACCGTTGGCGTCAGGAGCTGAGAAATGATCTCTCCCCCACCAAGAGATGGGAGACAAACGTTATGGGTGTAACTGGCCAGAGGATGGTGGCAGGGACTGATATGAGATTGCTTAGGTAAGAGTTGACTCTAGTGCCTGGTGTTATGCAGAACTGTGGAAATTGTCTATCTGGGATTATGGGACTCTAGAGGAAGCTCTGAATCCAAGGTCATTCTTTGATACTGGCGAGGTCTCCATGCTCCATGTAGTCTCCATGATGGAATGGACATGAGCGATGGGGAAGATGGTGACATGGTCAACAGTGAGGAAAGGACAGAGCTTGGAAGGGAGAGAATTTAATCCCTCTGCTTTGGGTGTGGTCTGATTTTTTTTTTTTTTTTTTAAAATCCCTGTCCCTCATGGGCGTCCTAGCAATAGAAAAAGGTCTGATTTGGAACAGCAGGGGGATCTGGAGTGAGGTGTGGATTTTTAGAGCCACTAAGATGTGGTGAATTTGTAAATGGGATCAGCTGTGTAAAAGGGGTACAGGGACACGGAACCCCTCCTGCTCCCAGTGTTGCCGATGTGAAAGACGAGAGAGCGAGGACTGATTTTTTTCCATGGGACGCAATAAATGACGCATTTAGCCGTGTTCCGTTAAGGTGGGCTGCCTTCTAGCTTCCCTGAGCATCTCCCCGTCCTCGTGCCGCAGAGGCTGTATGAAGTGCCCATTTTAGTCCTTTACAGTTCATAATTTCCTAGATTTTTATTTGCTTTTTCTCTAATCTAAAGAGCAATCATCTCAAGATGGCAAAGTAAGAAAAAGTAATTGTGAGCGCTGTGGCCCCTAAGCAGCGCGTGGGAAGGAGCCGAAGCCCCCCGTTATGAGTCGCTCTGGTTTGCCTCTTTAATCTCTTTCATCTCGATGCTCTTTCCTCGCTTGGGAAGCCGACAGTGTAGCTTTGTTCCTAGATTTGTGCCGTTGCAGGTACAAATATCTGCTGTAGGCTTTCTGGGCTCCCAATTCTGGCATGAGGCAAACGTTGAGGGGTGTTGCTATCCCTGTCCCGGGAATGATCCACACTTACAGCAACTCCTGTGCTGCTGGAGAGCACAGCTGACTTATTGGCTGTGTCTTTGGTTGCAGCCTTCGGTTGTTGAACCTTACAGTTTGTGTTTGCAGCTGGGGGGTTTGGATCTGGCACTCTGTGGGGTGTGGTGGGTTTTTGTCCTTTTTGTTCCCCCTTCCCAGCCAGAATAGGGAAGTGTCCTCGCTACCTCTCGATGGTTCAGGGTGTCTCTTTGAAGACCAGCGGGGCTGGAGCACCTTTGGGATCTGGCACAGCACCTCCAGGGAGCGCAGTCTCAGCCGTGTGCTGACCTGCTCCACCAAATAACACCCAAATAATCTCTGTAGGTGCGGGGGAATTCAGCAGGCATCTGGCTCGCTGCGGCAGAAGCGATGAAACAGAAAGTCCTCTGTCCTTCGCCCCAGCTATGCTACCCCACCTGCGAGAAGGGCAGAGCTACACAAATAAACCACTCGCCCACTTGAAGGCATCTCCCCCCGCTTGGTTGCCTCGCTGCCGAGTTAGCCCCCAGGTCTGCTGTTCCAGGTCTTACTGCCTCGTGCGCTGAGCCTGCCTCCAGTCTTGGGAAAGCAAAGGATAATGTGGAGTATGGGAACAGATCCTGGGAAGCTTCCTAGGAAAACAAAAAAAGCATTTAAAATATCTTAGATTTTAGTTTCAACAGAAAATGATTCTGTGTGTATCTAAACAGGAGGAAAATCTCTCTCTCTAAATTACGCCCAGGAATCCACATCTGGTCCAAGGATCCCAACTGCTGGCTCTGCAGCTCCTTGTTTAGGAGGCTCGAGAGGAGGCAGCGTGGAATAGGCAGATCCTGACGGACAGGCCAAGAACTTGCCCAGGCAGGGAGGGAGCTGTGCGTTGCTGAGCGCCTGCTCTCCGGTGCTGTGCAGGAGAGCCCCAGCCAGCAGTGTGTACCCAAAGCAACGCGAGGGCCGTGGGATATCATATCCCCAATGCACTTAATGAAAGCCAAGGAGCAGGTTTGTTGTCCCAACAAGCCAGGCAGGTGGTAGCCATGGCCAGTCCGGTGGGCAGATGATGCCCTGGCCTGATCCTGAGGCTGGCGTGGGATTTTCGTCTGAGTCTGGAGGCGGTAGCGTGGTGCCCCGTGATGCTTGGCCTCCTGGTTTTCTTCAGTTTAGAAAGAGTGGCCGATCTTGTAAGATGGATTGCAAGGAACGATCTTTTTAGCGGCATTTTTGGTACCTTTGGCTGGAATTGGAAAAGGATCCTTTTGCAACTAAACCCAACCCAGCAGCATAACCCAAAGATCTGAGGTTGTATTTTGGTGGTTAATCCCATCTCTAAGATCAGGTTGCCTAATCCTCTTTATAAATTCCACCTGCCCAACAGCACACAGTTGCACATTGGCCAGACCTTGACACCCGAGGACACGGGGGGAAGGAGGATGAGTTAAATAATCAGGAATTTTGGAGCCAGTTTTGGATCTGTCCAGAATGAGATAGTAAATGAGATGGAAAGTCATGGTATTTTAGGGGAGCTGAAAGTCTGTGAATTGAGTAATCGTAACAGAGTCTTTTATCGGATGCGAAACCATTGCCCGAGTCAGGTTATTCCTGTATCCATGAGAAACCTGGCAGATATGCCCGAGCCCTGTGAACCTGAGGCTGTGGGAGTGGGAAGGGAAAGTTAAACACCGGGCAGCAGCCAGGTGCTGCTGTTAGCAAATGTTTCCCCAATAATTAGATCACCCTGTGGTGGGGCCGGCGGAGCCAGATGGTGCAGGAGAGCTCGCGTTGTTAAAAGCCGAGAGGCAACGCACTTCTACAATAAATTTCACTTTCCATGTCTCTTAACTACGAGATTTTTTTTTTTTCCCCCCCTCCTCTTTCTATGTTATCTTTTGGCAATGCTGACAGTTTTCTCTTATTCTCTTGGAAGCGTTTTCGGCGCTGCACCGCTGTTTGTTTAATCCGTCTCTGGTACCTGGGCAGATAACAGCGAGTCGGGGCGCGTGTTTACCCGTTGCTCAAGCACTGCTCCATCCAGCACTTCTCGAGCTTTCAAGTGAGCGTTTTCATTTCTCTTTACTTTGCGCATTCAGTCACTCCAGAACAAGACCATTGCTCGTGTTCTTTCTCCCATCATCTTCTCTTCCTCATCAAATTGTAAATAACTCGGTCGCCTCTCTTCCCAGGCAGACTTTCGGATTTTTATTTGATGGGTTTGGGTGAGCTCAGGAAGCAGCAGCTCCCCTCACCCTCCCCTGAGGCTGCGGGGTGCCCCGGGCTGTCCTGTGGGGCGCTGGGGCGCGGGCTGTCCTGCTACCAGCAGCACCAGTTAGCTGCAAAGTGGGCAGCAAAGCCTGTGGACCCAGGGAGACAGGAACCCCAAATGCGACCTCCCTGCTGCGAGAGAACTAAGCCGTGTTTATTCCACCGCTCGTCACGGAGTTGGTTTAGGGCTAGATTCCCAAAACTTCTTAGAACCGCTTCTGCCCAAGTCGTGAATCTCCAATAAACTTGGAGGGACTGCTGAGAAGCGAAACCCTGGAAACCTGTTCCCCACAGGCGCCTGTGGAGGGAGCGGGGGAGGCTCTTTGCTGCTTATTTTGTACTTGTGCAAACTAAATCGCTCTGAAGAGATTAAGAAATATTTTCCCTGCTTTCCAGCAGCAAGAGTTACCCATGGCTGAAGCGAGGGCATTTGTTTAACGCGATTCCTTTTCCCTGCAGCGCTCTACAACGCGGTGCTTTGTACCGGACGCGTGAGCGTAGCAATCTCCCCCGGCCCGAACACGAGAGTTTTATTTTGCATCTAAGCATCCCTTCGTTTGAGCCAGAGCAGGAATTCACTGCGTCTTGGGGAACGGGTCGTCAGAAACACGCTTCAGATGGCAAGGGTTATTTTGCACTTAGCTTTGATGGTGCACGTTCCATCAGCCAGAGCTCTGCCGTGAAGCCCTGCCAAGTCCTGCGTTTTCAATAATCCTACTTCCTTCTCTGAAAATTGAAAAGGTAGCGACTCCCCTGGGAACGCATGTCATCTCGGCATTCCCGTTGACTGTGTATTCTGAAATGCTGCAGCCTGTTTGCTTAGTAATCCCCTCGGCTGTGTGAGTTGTTAGGGGTAACCAAAGGCAGCTGATTACTTAATTGTATAAGGCAGGAAATCGGGTTCTTTCATTAGTTCCCATAATGTTCTCGAGAGCAACCAGTATTCTGCCTGGCTGGGTTTTCGATCCTTTAATTCAAAAGATATACTTTCCCCTGGCATACGCGGTGACCCCTTAGCCTGGTAGGGTATTTACCCAATAAATGGAACGTTTTAGATTTAGAAAAAAGCCTAAACATTCTAGATAAAACACCGTCTCTTGTTCTAAGGCAACCCAGGTTTCAGCCAGAGGAGGAATAGGACGTGTAAGGTCTTCACGTCGCTTTGCACGTTTGAGATTGTTGAGTTTTGTGTGTGTTGCTTGAACGAATGGGCCCCCGGAGGAAAAGAAATATTGCTACCAGCTTGCTGCAGCCTTGGGGATCTGGTTTTGTGCAGCATCTCGTGCCTAGGAAGCCCTTTCCCCAGTGATGATTAGCTCGTTTTGCTGAAATTAATTGAGAGCTTGGGGCCAAATTGTGCCGTTTCTGTGTCCATCGACAAAGGGCCATCGGAGGAGGAGACGGTCCCACGGCTTGCGCTCGCCATGCGGCTGGGGCGCGTGCAGTCCTCGGCAGCGCCGGCGCGGGCGTGCTCCCCGCTCCCACCCCCAAGGCGGGCGGTGGGGTGGAGCGTGGGGCTGGCACTGGGTCTCACAACCCTTGTGGCTCCGGGGGAGAACGGTAAAACTGCCACCTGACCTTCAGGAATGCCTACTGGTTAAGGAACAGCAGGGTTTCTCTTGTTCCCCCCCTCCCCACACCTCGAGCTAAGCCCATACGGGCACGGCGCTCGCCTCGCCCTTCAGAATCCACCCGTGAGCGTTCCTCTGCCTCCCCTCTCTGCAACCCCAGAAGCTCAGTGTGTGTCGGGCTGTCCTTGGTCTCGTGCCGTGGGAGTTAGAAGGAACTTTGCTGGGGAGTCCAGGGTGCTCGTGTTCCCGAGTCTCAACTGAAACTTTTCGGAAGCGCCTTCTATTATCCTTTTCCAGTCCCCTTGTGCCCGAGGAGAGTTTGCTATGGGGAGGGATCGGCCTTAGTGTGTTGAGTGGTGGCGGGGGGGGGGGCTGGGAAAGAATATCAGAAACTTTCTGATGCTTTTGGGTAACGCTGTGCATCTTGGCGGGTGTGGCACAGGCGAAAGGAACGGCGAAACGTTTGCGCAACGTGCGTGAGGTCAGCGGGCGGCGGCGCTGGCGCCCTCCCGCTGCGCCCCTGCGTTGCCCCCCTGGGTTGGTAAAAGGAGGCGTTCCCGGGCCCTGGCCCCGTGCAGAAGGCAGATCTGTAACAGGGGCTTACTCCAGATCTGATTTAGCGCTCATGGCCGTTGATGAAAAATCATCAGGTGATTTAATTGCCTTTACATAAATAGAACAGCCTTATTTTTTTCTTAAGGAAAATGTAGGCTGCCTGAAGGAGACCGTAGAACCATGTGAACACATTTAATTTGTCTAATAATTTCAAACAAATATGTGACTCAAATTAATTGGAGGTTTCTGCTTCTAACTATAGCATTTCTTATCGTGTAAAGCATTAAGGCAGCATAACATATACAAGACAAATATTAAACAAAGGTATTATGGATGGGAAATTCCTAATCTAGCTCGCTGTGGTGGTACAGTGGAAGTTTCTTAATCCAATATCTGATTAAGGAACAAGGAGAGAATTAATTTACTGCACACTAATTACGGAGGAGTATGCACTGTATATACAGTGAAAGGCGCTGAAATGAATACTTGATAAACAATATCTGGCAAATTAAAAATCTGAAATGTTAAATGAAATGCAAATTAAAAATCTGGACCGTTAAATTAATTGAATGCAAAAAAACCCTGACATTAACTATCATCAGGGTCAAAGTTATATCAGCAAAAGCAAAGCTATTCAGAGTTAAATCCTGCTGCTCCCTCTGATTTACGGGTGGTGAACGGGTGGGTCCTAAGGCGCCCCGCCGGCACGGGGGGATTTGCATACGCGAGGAGCCGCGCTTTCCGCCTGCGCTGCAGGATGTAGTCCTAGGAAATGATGGGGGTGGCTTGCACCTAAGGGAAGCTCTACTGAAATTGGGCGAAATGCAAGACCTGTGCAGCGGTGTCCGTGCCGGCCTCGGCTCAGCTCGTGGTGTACAAGCTTTAATCTAGAAGGGACTTGATCTTTGTCTTTCGCATTAAATTTTAAGCCTAGTTTAGTCTGTGTCGCATCTTCTGGTGGACTGGAGACTGGCAAACGCTATGCTGTGAGGGTGTAAGATGTTTCTAAGAATTAATTTATGGGAAGTTAATTAAGGCTTAATAGATACTCATACATGTTAAATCATGTTTTTTCCAAAAAATATGCCCATTAAGGATCTAATGCTACAAATATGTATGTAAACTGCCAATCTAATTGAAGAAAAAGAAAATACGCTTTAAGGATTGTGCTGCTTACATCAACTGGGTCAACGAGAGGCTGAAAAGATAGGGAAAATTTAGTATTTATCTCCAAGTTCTGGGACGTATCGCAAACTTAAATTTTCACTTGCCTGCCTCCATTTGCATGTTTATTGTGATGATTTGCATAGGGTATCACGTTATATAAAGCACCGAGTGAGGATTGTTCCAGATGAGAGCTGTTTCTGCATGGCCACCAGGCTGGGGGGGGGGGGGATCTGGGAAGCTTGGAAAAGGTGTGTGGTAGGCCAGCCTTAAAGTTAAACCCTCCCCGTAGGCATATGCGCGCGCCAGCCCTTGTAAAGCGCAAGGGAGATGAGGGCGCTCCCAACTTCAAGTGTGTGCATGGTCCTATGGAAGTCAACTGCTGCGTAGGGGGACCTGATGATTCGGGCTCTCTTTTGGGGGATGGGGTCCAGCTGGAGCAGCTCGGGGACAAACCCTTTAGGCTGTGGTTGGGGCGCTCTGCGCGCGTTTGCGGTTGCTGGGCGTTAGGCTGGAGCTGCCTTGGGCGCCCGTCCCGAGGAGCGGGGCCGCGTGCCCTCAGCACCTCTGCCCCACCTTCTCGTGCTGGGCATCCTTGTGGATGGCCAGGGGGCCGAGCTCGCTGTTTGGAGACGCAGCCCTCAGGGTGGACGCTTTCGTTGATTAAATGAGGGCGCTTTCCAGCGGGGAAAGTGACTGCAGTAAATTCCAGGTTAAACTGATGTTAGTATTTGAATTGTAGGCGAGTACTGTAATGACAGAGCATTAGGAATTTATATTAAGATCAGATCTGTCTGGGAGAGAGTACCGCTAGTAAAAAAAGATGCTCTGTGTATTACCCTTACAATGTAATGTCACGACCCAATTCCAGTGTACTACCACTTAAAGACTGGCAAGAATGCAGTGCAATTAGTTTAACATTTAACAAATCTGAACTATAGCCCAGCACTCCAGTGCTGTTCATCTTGGTTTGTTCCAGCGCGCTTTAATAGGTGTAGACGTACAGCAGCAGATCTATCGCAATTAAACACAGAAGTTTTGTGTACCAGTAGCGTTTCCCTGGAGGTCTAGTCAGTCTCCCACCGTAATGAAGATATAATTACACTGATGTAAATCACCGCACCGTAACTAGGAGGGATTGGCCTTTCCCCTCCTCTAATTCATTGGAAGATTTTATCTTTGACAGGTACTGTCAAACAAGGTGATGGGCTGGAAGGCAGGATGTCTTCTCTGGTAACTAATTTGCTTGGGGAGAAAATGATTTTATTTATTTATTTTTTTTAAGACAGCTTGAATTCTGAGATGATTCTCAAGTCCTGCTTTTGCTGTTCTGGGATGGCAGCAATTCCTGTGGGCTCCCTAATGAAGCGTAGTTAAGACCAGACTTTCTGCTCCGAGTGTGCCGTTCTTGGCCGGAGAACAGGAGAAGGTGTCTGAAGGCAGCTTGAGGTCGCCTGTGGCCTTGCAGTGTAGTCAGCTCTGAAAGAGCCTACCTGGCTCCGGCTGTAAATAAGAAGGAAAAAAAAAAAAATGGCCTTAGGGCTGATTTGTATTTCACTGCTCTGTGATAGTCCCAGGCATCCAGTCTTTGCCGTGAGAATAGCAGAGTACGGCGTGCTCGAACCGTAACCTCTTCCCCTTGGTAGGCTTCCAGACCCGCTTCCTACCTGCCAGATGCGGCAGGAGGCGACTCCGCCAGCTGTGGCGCTGCCCGGAAAAATCCCCCGGCTCAGGGAGCTCCCTGCGGGTTTGCTTCTCCTTCGCTGCTGCCCGGCTGCTGTGAATGAGCCGCACGAGAGGGGGACTCCTGCCTGTTGAGTTGTTTTTCTTGGCCATCGGATATGACTTGTCCCACCGAGCTGTCAGCTCCTTAGGAGAAGGCTAAAGTTTAAAAATGATTATCTTAGTGTGAAATAACACCTTTATTGCTGCCAGCTTGTGTGTTCTGTGCTGGGGTGTGTGTGTGTGTGTATGTATGTATATAAAACTCCCACAGACCAAAACCAACATCAGAAGGTGGCGACATGTCAGGAATGTTGGGAAGCACTTCCCTTCGGACAACAGCAGGTACCAGTTTCTTTCTGTGGCCCTCCTGGGCCGAAACAGCGCTTGGTTTTCCCCCGTCCCTTATCTAGCAAACACATCTTATCTTCTTTCCCTCAATAACCTCCTCTCCCCGAACCTGTGCGTGTGTTCTGCCCTATTTTGTGCACGCTGTTCAAGCCCACAAACAAAATACTAAATTAAGCCCAAGCAGAAGATCCACCCCTTGTCTTACCTCAGGGCTGGGGCACGGTGTGGGAGAAGGGAGACGTTATCGCTGCGGTCGGAGGGGGGCTCGCTGCAGAACACGGGAGAGGTGCCCGTTTCGGAGCCACAGCCGTCTGAAGGCAAGGTGGGACCCTTCCACAGGAACATGTTAGTTGTACCCGAAATCTGGGAGGCCACCAGAGAGGCTCTTCAACACCGTTCATCACCATTCTCCTTCCAGCCAACTGGTGGTTATGACGTGTTCCTCATCAGATGGGTCACCAGAGGCTTTGCAGGGACACGTCCCGTCCCCTCTGACTTTCTGGGCGATGCAGGTGCCCAAGGAGCTGTTTGAGGCAGACTGTTTGTAACGCCTCTCCTAGGAGAAACTCACAAGACAGCTATTCCCCCATCAGCGATGACACTTGGGTTTAGGACAAAGACAGAAGCAAAGGAAGTTACTGTTAGGCTACTGGGAAGAGACACCTACTTTTTTTATTTTTTTCCTTTCTATCACTTTTCTTGGATAAATATCCTGAGGTTTTGCACATTTGTGTTTGCCATCTCTGGTCGTCGGCAGCTGACACCTTTCCTTGGTGATGAAAACAGGGCTTGGGGACAGGGCTGCCTGGGGGGGGTGGGGTGCTGCTGCCCGGCGGGGTCCCCTCGCAGGAGCCCGGCACGGTGCTGGCTGGGCACCACAGCCCCAGCCCTGCCCGCTCCTGGGAGAGCGCTCTGGCCGCCACGCTGGGGGTCCCGCGCCTTTCCCTGCTGCTGAAGCTCCCTGAGGAAAAGATACAAAAATAAAATAAACGTCTTGGGTTTATTTTCCATTGAACTGGTGTTTTCCCTCAGAGTCGGCTGTTCCACACACCGCTCACCTCGCTGGCGGCGCGCCGGTGATGGGTGAGGACGGCGCGGCGCTGACGGCCGGCTCGGCACGCGCAGCCCGAGCAAACGAGCACATCAGAAGCGGATTTTGTGCAAGGCCTGCTTTTGATCTGTGCATCTTCCCGCCAGACTCGGGCTATGTTCTATTACTTTCTTACAATAAAAGGGAATGTTCCTTCTGCTGGAGCTCGCAGCATTCGGCTGCAATAATCACAGGGGAGCCCCAGGTGGTCTGATGTACGGTGTTTAATGTGAACTCGGGCGGCTCGGTGGGGAGAGATTGCACAAGGTGTAAACCAGCTTGCAGAATTGTTTTGCCGCACTTCAGTTCTAACTTTGCAGCGGGGCCCCTCCATTTGCCTCCCTGCCCCGAGACGGCTTCTCTGGACACGTGTTTATCCAAGAGCTCCTAAGCCGGGGTAAAGCCGCTTCCGAAAATATTCTGAGTAATGGCGATGGTGAGGAAGGTGCCTCGTGGCCGGGAACATGGCGCTCACCAGGACGGTCGCGCAGCGGATGGGATGGGGCAGGGCGCCAGGGAAGCTCATGGCACTTTTCTACGGCTTGGTGCTGGACAGGCGTGGGCTGGCTGGAGCTCTGATGGGGCTCTGGGCCAGTACGAATGCCCAGAGCCTGCAGCTCATAAAAGCAAGCCTTGAGCTTAAATCAGTCAAATACTCGTATTGTACGATCTTTATGCAGGGAATGCTGCTCACTAATGGCTCGTGTGTTCCCGCGAGGCTGCATGGGAAAGTTGGGCGAGGAGCAAGGAGCTATTTGTGGGACTTTGCTACCGTTATCAAGGCCCCGGCTACAGGTCTCATCGCCGTCCTTCTCGGGAACAATTCGGAGCGCGCTGGGCCGGTGCTCCCCGGGGTGGGGAGGCGCTGGCTGCACCCAGCCACGCAACCGCGCTGGCACCGGCGCCGGGAGGGACTGGCTCAGCCGGCGCGGGGATGCGCCCGGGGCTGCGGCTGAGCCTGCCCCGACAGCAGTTTGTCTGGGCAGGGAGGCGGATTTCCACCCCGGCACAGCCCGTGACTCAGCCGTGCCGCAGCCCTTCTCCGTGTGCGTCCCGCGTGCGGGCTCGCCGAGCGCCGCGGCGTCCAGACCTCATCCGCCTTCAGCAGCTGGGGAGCTGGGGCTCAAGGCTTGACCCTCGGCTCCTCTGTCACTAGCAGGGGTGCCCTGGCGTAGCATTACAAACCTGAGAGTCCTGAGATGGAATCCACGTCCCAAAGTGGTTAGTGAAATAAAATAGGACAGCGGCTGAGGACAGAGGGTCCTTGCTGTAAGGGGATGCTTGCTTGGTGAAGGAATGAAATCGGAGTAAGCGCTGGGTAGGTACAGCGATCAAACTTGTACTGGAGCAGCTGTAGGGGCTTGGGTTTGCTTATTAACCCTGTCCCTTCCTATGCTACCTGCAACGGAACAAACTTCCTGATATTTTTTTTGGGGGGGGCAGAGAACAGACACTGTTTGTTGTTCTAGCACTTGATTTCAGCTAATGACAAGAAGGCACAATCTGGAATCTCCTCTGCCTGTCCTGTATCCCACCCTTTCGTTTACTCCATTAAAGCAGCAGTAAAAAGCATTCCGAGAGGCACAATGGAGCAGCACAGCAGCCCCAACACAGTTTAAGGCTGAGTATTATATTACAAAACTACTTTTTTTTTGAGGGGAAAGGGGGGATATAGTGTGCCAATTTACAGGAAGGTTGGGCAAAAGGTCAGGGAAAGTGCGTAATTATTACCGGCTCTGCCGAGGCCACACCCGTGTGAAATGTTTAACGCTGACACAAGAATGAACTTGAAGCGTGTTCAAGCAGCAACGATAACCAGAGAACTTAAACTGGAATTGAAACTGCATTTAAAAAAATAAATATAAAAAAGTCTGCTATAGGATGGAGGGACCAAAAGAAGCCCCCCCGAGACCTGCGAGCGTAGTCGAGGCCACCCCTGCTCTTGCCGAAGGACGTGGAGTGCACGGAGGCTCGAGCTTGGGGTGAAAGCGGCCCGCCGGGAGCAGCCCTGGCAGATGAAGGACGAGAGTTTGGTTTTGGGTTCAGGTGGACGTACCCTCCCGGTACCTGGGGCGTGCCGTGAGCATGGCGTGGCGGCTGGGTCCGGAACCTGTAAGCCACACAGCTGCCTGGCCTTGGGCTTTTGCACGGCTCCTCGAGCAGGAGGCAGGAACCAGCTTCCGTGTCGCTGCAGGTCTGCTTAGCTTTGCTAGGCTCAGTCTGCTGGCGCCCGCTTGCACCGGCTCAGGCCTAACGCCAGCTGCGGCTTGCTCAGCACCGCTGGCTGGAACAGAACCTGAACCGGCTCCTGTGCTCGTGCTTCATCGTAACGCTGCTTCCACTCCTCCTCTGCACATCTTGCGCTGTAGATATTGAACCCTACAGGAGAAGCGACTCTCAGCAGACATAATTTTGTATGAGTAATTCACTTTTAAAGCTTGGATGTATTCCATCTTCCTCGTGACTAATGGTACCCGAACAGAACATAATTGTATAATCATTTTCCAATTGCTTAATAACTCATTTTCCTTGTTTGTAAGATGCTGTTTTTCAGCGTTTCGGAGAGATGCGAGGACGTGCAGGCAGCAGTGAGTGGCAGCCAATTGTTCGTTCCTCAGCGCTAGCGCCGTCAGGGAGAGCCCCGCCATGCGCGGAGCCCCGGCGCCTGGCCGCATCCTGACGTTCTTGCTCATCTCGCAGCCCAGCGAAAGCCTCACTGGCGGGCGATTACTCCACAGTTTTATGGTGTTGTGCCTTTGGTGGCACCGCTCGCCTGGGGAGTTCCGACCCCACCACTTCTGCCCCGCGCCGACACTGAGGAGCGAGCGCGTTGCAACCCCTCGGGGCTGCGCCGCGGGGACGAGCGCTGCGGCCCCACAAATATTTCTGTTGGTGGAGCTGGTGGAAAGGGCAGGAAGGAATTAGCTGGGAGCTGAAACCTCTCAGGCTGGTTTTTCTGTTGGAGGGGGATGAACACCTTCCTTAAATGCGAAGAGCTTGGGCGCTCGTAGCTTATAATGTTGCTTCCAACCGTTGGACCAGCCGAGGCTGTTCAGGGAGAAAGGGGCGGGCAGAGAGATGGAGCAAAGAGGTGAATGTGGTTGGAAACGTGCACGCGTCTCTGGTTTGGCAAAAGACACGTGAAGGGTGCACAGAGACCAGAAATCTCCCAGGGACTTTGATCAAGTTGCAGAAAATGCTTTTGGAGAGAGGGGGCCAGCGCAGGAAAACAGACGCCGTAGGTGTCTCGCGCTGTTCTGCACAGGGCTGATGCCTGCGTGCGACCTCGCTCTGCTGTGCTCTTGGACACATGAACACAGTGTCCATGTTTTCGGGCTGAATGGGTGCCTGAGCCTTCGGAGCCGGTGCTGATGTTTAGGGGCAGAAAGAGAAACCTGCTGCAGGTGGGCGATGAGCTTCCACTCTTCCCGAGAGGCAGCGGGCGATCCGTGCCCAAGATACCGGGAACAGCAAGCGCCAGAACCTGTGGAAATAAACAGAAATTTGCTGGGTCCTGGAATGTGTGATGGGGTGGGACTGAAGCACAGAGCCCAGTGCACGTCCAGTTCTAGCAGGGTTGTGTGATCCCAGCCAGGACGAAGGAATTAATTTTGTCCTGTAG
Organism: Butorides virescens; assembly: GCA_017310255.1. Taxonomy (NCBI): domain Eukaryota; kingdom Metazoa; phylum Chordata; class Aves; order Pelecaniformes; family Ardeidae; genus Butorides; species Butorides virescens. The sequence continues at coordinate 22,498 of JADKXX010008084.1, read as the reverse complement.
TTCCAGACATAAACACCAAGCCCCTGTTGCATTTGGTGTGGTCCAGGATCGAGTCTCGACCTGGCTCATGTGAATTGATGTTTTACTCTTGGAGAATTTGCTCTGTAGAGCCTCATCCTAGATTTCTGGGAGAATAACGAAGGGAATTTGCTTTAGGGTCTTTTGAGATCTGTTGTACCTGAAAGCAGAGCTCAGGGCTGGGTGATGCCCATGGGAATTGTGATTGAGGAAAGTTATACATGTACATGAATAGTTAAAAAAAAAAAAAAAAAAAAAAAAACCAAACCAAGGCTCAGTTCTCACTCGCAAAGAAATGCCACCAACTTCTTCCCAGTTGCACAAAGTATACATTCAGAGGTAGAGGAATATGTTCTAGAGAATAGGGATTGGAATTTTCAGGGGAATGAAACACAGCTGTGAGAGGCTTAAACCCACAGCATCTGTCCCGGGGGCTGCCCGAGCTGCTGTCGCTGGTGGCACCGCAAGCAAAGCCGGGGGTAACGGCCCCGTTTGGGAGCTCCGTGTTCAGTCTCGCCTACCTGAGTGGGTTCTGTGCTGGCGTTTAGGCCTGCCTTCGGGGGTGATGCCCAACGGCTGCTTCCCAGCTTCCCGCTGGCTGCCCGGGTGAGGAGGGCGCTGCTCAGCCACCTCTGGCGGAGCAGAGGAGCTGTGTTCGGCTGGGACTGCCTTACAGGAACAATCTGCCTGGCTTTTGCCTTTTTTCCCTTTTAAATTTTTTTTCCCCTGGTGTAAAAATACCCGGATCATCTCTTAGGACCCTCTGTTCCTTCATGCATGGGAGCTTCTGCAGACTGTCCTAGTACGGCAGCGTTGCGTTGTTTATTTTGTTTCCCCTTGGTATAAATTTTTTAGATTTTTATTTTTTTTTTTTTCCCCTGGTATTGCCAAAACATGCTATAGCAGGCTGTGCTCTCTCGCAGCCCGCTCCGTGTCGAAATGCAAACCCATTGCAACACAGCCCGTCTGGCATATGTTGTCATAGCTTTTAAAAAGTTGCCTTGATTTTCTGTTGGCGTTGAGAGTTTTATTAAATAAGAGTATTTATTTTTCCAACTTCCCCATGGGCAAAAGCAGGTAGAAAACAGATACCTATGTCTAATTATAACCTTATATTTCACATTAATCTCTCTTAATTTTCTTTCATCCCACCTCCAGCGTGCATTCTCTCGTTCATAATTGCCACTGGATAATTTGAAGTCATTTGCTTACTCAGGGCTTTATGCCATACACTCAGGGATTGTGGCAGATGAATCCTGCGCAAAAAAATAAAATGAGCAGCTCACTCCCGCTGTATAGGTAGCGCTCTCCCTCCCTGGCCCGAAGTTTACTGAGCAAATTGTTGCTATTAATTTTTAAATGAATGTACTTGTTGCTCAGGGAAAAGCTGTGTTCAGAGGAATTTCGCAACAGACTCAAGACTGACTTTGCCTCTTCAGGAGAGATGTTCCGTGCTATGACTTGGTTGCCAAAATACCTGGTGCGTGGTTATTCCTTGGCTGCTGTTGTGGGAATTTCATCGTTCCCAAGGCACGGACTTGTTGAAGGAGAAAGGATTGAGGATTGCTCAGCTGGCTCCGTCTTGGTCCAACGAGGGACTGCAGCCTTGCGGCACTGTTGACCCCCATAGGGATGCTGTAGCTGATCTCAGTGACAAGCACAAGGATGTTGGTTTTTTAATTTTTCCTCCCTCTCCAATCAGTGTTTTTTTGCTCTCTGCTTTGTTTTGCACTACTTAAATAATGCCAGGATTTTGGGCTCATTTGCTGTGTTTGGAAACATTACTGCCTCTTGATGCACAGTAAAAAAATCCTCCCAAACCAGAAACTCCAGGAGCATTCAGACTGAACAAAACAAAAAACCCCAACACATTTTCAAGGCTCCCTGGCATGTAAGTGTGCTCTGACTCCTATTGCACGAACGTATGGCTTGATGGTGGTGAGGTTATTAGTGGCAGTTATCCTAAATGGGGATGTAATTCCTCCTCCAGCTCCCTGTCCTATTTCCAGCTCCCTTGAAGCTCTGCCTCTCTTTTCAGGGAGTTAAGGCACAGAAATCCTTTAGTTCATTAGATATGCACAAGCAGAAAGGGAAATGCACTTTCAGTTCTTAAACTGGCCATGTCTTGGGAAAGGCCTGCCCCAGTTTCCAAACAGACTGAAGTCCTTGTGTGGTTTTCTTTCCTTTGGCCCCACAGCCCACTGAGCTGGGCAGAGAATTGCTCTTACTGTCAAAGAAATGTGTGTAAACAAAAGCAAGTCCCAGCCCTAGCGAGGCCTCTGGTGCCTCGGGAGGGGATATTCCCACTGCCTTCCCCCCGGCAGTTCGGCCGCCGCCGGCTCAACCTCAGTTTCCCTTCCTCTGCGTCGGGGAGCAACACGCAGGGGGTTCTGCTGATCCCTGAGCGCTTAAGCCCCGGTTACGAAACGCGCTTCGGTGACCCACTTTTCTTTGGTTTTGGTGAGAATTCAGACCCTCGCTCCCGCAGCCCGACTCGGACGCTGCGTCGCCTGTTGCCCGCGAGGCAAACGCCGTCCCGCCGGACCGGGCACGCGCTGAGCTCTTGCTTTGCGTTCGCTTGCTTTGGTCAAGAAGTGCGCAAAACCTTGGCCTACGCTGGTTCGTGTTTTCTGCTATTCACACTTCTTTCAATCCACTTTATGCAGCCCTATTTTTTTGGTCAAAGTCTTTCATACTCCAAGTCATTTATCTCATAAAACAGCTACTTAGCTGCAACTTCAGTGTTGGGAATTTACAGTGCGATAGAGCTGGGGAGGGGGTGGCTGGAAATCAAACATTATCAAGCAGAAGCACATGCCACTTCTTGTGTATCTTATTCTGCGATTCTTTGAAGTTTAATCTTTTCAAAAGAAAAGCCTTTCAGCTGCTTTGTGGCAACGGCTCGGGCTTGTAACTTTTGACTGCACAGTGCTCCTGGTTCATAAACTGATCTCATCCTTTTCTGACAATTAATACTAAAGCGAATTTAAATTGGATCTCCTACTGCCACCCGCATCAGCTCTCTGGAACGCTTGCCTACCTTGGTCTCCCACACTAATTCTCTCTGTACCTTTTCAAAATGCTGCTGAAAATCCTGACCTCCTTTAGGGCTCCCCCGGCCAGCAAGCTATCCACCAGTCCACCTTGGCGTGCGGGTTGGGCTGCGCGTCCGCTTCACAGGGCTCTGGAGGGCTACGGAAGGGAGAGGGTGGCTGGGCCCCGCGCCTTGAGATCAGGATTTTGGCTTAGCCCTGCCCTAAGCCTTTGAAGCCACCCTCCACCCTGCGCTTCGGCTGCGGTAGCGCGGGGCCGAAGCTCGGCGTGGCCTTGCCCTTCCTTCCGCCTGGCGCTCCGCAGGGCGGGCGGTGCGGGCCCTGCGCCTCCCCAAACCAGCGCACAGAGATGCTCTTGCCGCTGCCGCGAGGGCTGGACAAGGAAGAAAACTGCTTTGCATCCTTCTCTTTTCATCCAAGGAAGGTGCATCCACAGGCTGGCTCTCGGGGCTCCTGTTTGTCTGAAAAGCCCAATCTTGATTACTGGGTTAAAAGTGGAAATATTCTAATACCGTAGTAAGTTTTTCTTTTTGTCTAAATGTGGGCTGCTAAGCAGTGAGTATAATATCACGTTGTCTTGTGGTTTGTTCCCTGCGGTTAAAGGAACAACCACATGAACGTTGTGTTCCCCCCGTAGCTCCTGCTGTACAGTAATTCTCCTAGCACTGGATTGTAAGAGAATTGGGTTTACACCAAGGCCTCTGAAATAGCGCCGGTGCAGGAGCTCAGAGGCGTAACCAGGAGCATGTTGTGTATGACAAGGTTTCCCATAACAACTTATACACTTGAGAGCATTCTGCATCCTCTTTTCAGAGGCTCAGCGCTCACAACTGGGGCCAAATTTTCAAAAGGGGAAATATTTTGATGTAGAGCCTCAAATAAGGGACCGCGATGGAAATACGGTCATTACCTATCGCTTTGGAAAGCCTGTGAGCTTATTTTTGTTGCCTTAACAGTACCTTTGCTTAAACACCTGTACCCATAAAGACATCTTGCCCTTTGTGAACTGACTGTAAATGTTTCCTGAGGACATTACTAAACTCACACGTGTCAGTGGCATAATTGTTTCCATGGAAACGAACATACTTTTAAAGGAAAATAATAAAAAAACCCCAACAGAGGACATATGAGAAGATAAAAAAGGCCACAGCGGGTTAGAGCAAAGGTCTGTCGGGCCGCGTGTCCTGTATCCAGCAGTGGTGAAGGGAAGGTGCCTGGGGAGGTGCATCAGAACCATGCAAGCACACGGCAGTGCTGCTCCAGAAATTCTTTCGGCTTCAGCAGTTTTGGACTCTGAGATTTCCTGAGCCAAAGGTTGCCTTACAAGCAAGGTGAAAATTTTTTTGCTACGGTGAAAAGCCTCGTGCCGCACAACGACGTGTCTTTGCAACCAGGCTCTTGCAACGATATCGCTCTGCAGAGAGCATAGGGGCAATTTGGCCGTCTTCAGTTGTTAATTCAGTCCTTCCTCAAGCAAAATGCCTGCTGGCTTTGCTTCCTTAAACGTTCCGAGATTAACTGTCTAGAATTCATCACGGAGATGCTTTAGGGAAAGAACTGGGGTCATAGGGTGTCACTTAGAATGACAGTTGGAAGAGAGCAATCCTCTGTATATTATTACACTCTTTTATCCTAAGAGCTAATCATTTGTTCAGTTTTTTTAATATCCCATGTCTAACCTAACCCTGTTCCCTTCACCTGCCCTTTGTCCCTGCCCCTGTCCGTCTCCATCGGGACGCTCCTTCTGGAGCAGGTGGTTTTTAACCACCAACGTGCTTCCTGCCTTTTTAAGGAGGACTGCACGCCTGCACCTAAGTTTGAAGCCAGACTTTAAAGAAGTGTTGCTTCCAGGTGCGCAAGCGTGTAAAGCTCTTTCCCTAGACGCACTTCTCGGCGCTGAACCTTGGGGTGCCGTCTCTGCGCGTGCCGAGTTGCATCCGTGGAAAGCCTCCGCTGTAGTCGGGGAGCAAGCAAGAGATGAGCCCGTGTCCTCCTAGGCAAGCTGCCTGACCCCAGCTGATGTGTGTAATCCTAATATCCCCCAGGTCTGATGAGTTGGTCATGGCTTGACCGTGCTCTGCTGAAGATACTCGGGCGTCCAGAGCAGGTACTGTGTGTTTGCCTGCGTGGGCTAGTGAAATATTATGCTGGGAAAAGTCCCTGATTTATTAAGCTTTAAACAAAAAGTCCACCTTGGGTGTTAATTGGAATCTAAATTCAGGTGTTCGCCTCTTTGATTGAAAATACATGCTGAGTAATTACAGGAAAGAGGCCAATTTCAGGCACAGCAGTAATTACTGAATTAGTAGAAAAGTTCAAGAGGAGCTTCAGATTTCATATCATTGCTAAGGTTTCTGAGGAACAGTTAATCCTGAATTGGGCTCCTCACACCTGTATGTGTTTTAGGAAACTCCGCTTAAATTTCAAAGAAATATCTGCATGAACCATTCCAGAACCAGATGTCAATATTTCTTAAAACGCCGCTTTGTTTTCAAGTGCAGAACATTGACCAGCAGCCTGAAATGTCGGTGATGATGGAATTGGGCAGAAAAGCGTCTTCCGTTAGGCAGCGTTTCTTTTCCTTGTTCTTGAGCTGGTGCTCTCTCGCTTGACTTGTTTAAGCGGAATCCTGCAGTACGACCTCCTGCCCGTGGTGGTGTGCCTTGTGCCTACTGCTTTTGGAATCTTCCTCTCCCAAAGAAAGTTTCCACGTTATTTACCTGACCACATCAGTTGCTGCTAAAACAATGTAAGGAAAGCCATGTATTCGCCTTCAGCGCCACTGTCGTGGTTAAGTCACCAGAACACACCTCGAACACGGCCACTGCGATGTCAGGTTTCAGGCTGTTAGTCTACAACGTTTATGATAATATTTTGCTGAAAGCTGTGTCTGTTTTACAAGTTAAAGCCTCTTCTTGTCCTGAGAAGAACTGTTTGGCTGTCACCAGGTATCGTGACATAGCGACAAAGATGAGAGGTGCCACGAGTATTCCAGGTACACTGGCGAGAGCTTCGGCGTGGGTATGTGGGATGGCGCCTGGCCGTTGTTGAAGTACGGTGCGGGAGCCTTTGGGGGTTTGCTGACGGTGCTGGTACAGCTGCCCGGTAAAGGCGTAGATCCAGATGTGGTATGTGGCCAGATGTGCCGCCCTGGACCTGCAGGACCTGTGCCACGGGCACTTGATAACAGGGCTGTGCGCTCACAAGAAGAATCTGATGCAAATCCTGAAGTGTAGAAGCTTCCTATTTAATTCTCAATAGGTACTAGGCAGTTACCGAATAAATCTTTCCATAATACATTTTTTTGACAATTCCCTTTGAGAGAAATCCATGTACAGCCAAATGATTCAGATCCTTGAAACAAAGTGGCCAAATATCGATATCCATTACCTGGAGAGAGAGTTACTCCCAGGTTCAAAGAACTTCTCTGTTTATAGCAAAGACAGATTATGATTGCTTCAGAGAGTATCTGAGGCCTTTGATAAGGCAAATCCCACTCGTAACCGGGAGCACTTCTGAACTGTTTCACCCAATTTATCGTATGTCTAGGTGGCACGCTGTGCTCTTAGAAGGAAAAAGATCTGATACACAAATCCTCTGATTTTTGTCTCTCGTGACAAACCTGTGGTCGGCTGATTCTCCTTTCCTGCCCTTTGCTGTGTCCTGCATGTTTGACCAAGACAGGACGTCAGCACCCGGTACGTGTTCTGAGCGCGGGATGCGTACGCTGACACGTGTCAAAGAGCCATAGAGATGCGAAATTTGCCAGGATTCTGTTTAATTATAACAATACTATATCATGTAAAAACTGATGGTACCCTTTTCTGTGTGCATTGCGTCTCTGAGTGTGCAGCAATCGGGCAAAGCCGCTGTGAGATCATCAGAAAGTAACCCCAAATTGTGAAAGCATTCTCGCTCATTAATGTTTCCAGAAATTTGAAATGAACAGTGGAACAATTCATACTTGTTGGTTTTTTTAATTGTATCCAATAGATAAATCCAAGTCCTGCAGGATATTTATTTTGCACATACCTGGCACACATTAATCAATAATAAAGAGAAAGTTGTACAGTGATTAAAGGCTCTGCTCAGAAAGAATGATCCAAACAAATGTTGAATTGTTTTGAATGGATTTATTCAAGCTTCAGGTGCAGCTATCCAACTTCTTTGTACAGCCAGCATTTGCAGCGGTGGCGATAGGAGGCGATGGCTTTGTGAGGTTTATTTAGCAATTAAAACGTACGGTATTTTTTTAACTGTCATTTCGTTCTCCTTATCCTATATATTGTATTGGGCATGGAAATGAAATAATGGAATGGAACTGAGGAGAGAGAAGAATGGTGAGGTGACAAGATAGCGCTTGTGTACAGCGCTCACGGGCATCTCCTTGAGAAGCCCAGAAAGAAAAAGAGGGTTCTGGTGGTACTTGTGCAGAACGGGGACGTTGGTGGCAATTAAATGTTCCCGTTTTCTAGGAGCAGGAATACCCTTGGTTGTCGCTGTCTGGGTGTGTTGGGAGACCCGGCTGATGCTCTTGGAAGGACTTGCCGGAGGGAGGGGGCAGTAACGTCTGCGGAAGGCAGCGTCCCCAGGTCAGGCTCTGAAACGGGTTCTTTTCCTGCGCTCTCCAGGACTGCTCTGGTTTGCCCTGGCGAGGTCCTCAGATGTTTGAGGATCTGGTCTCTGTGCGAGCCCCGCGTGGCTCCGGCGCGAGGCTTGCTGTGATGGCTTTGTCCAACTGCACCGGCTCTCCCCGTGATCCCAGACTTACTGAGAGTTCATGTTTTTCTGGTTCTGTGGTTTTTTTAACAAAAAAAAAAAAGCCACGGGGAATGGAAGATTATCCATAGGATAATTAAGGACAATAACTCTATACTTGTTTATTTTATCCCATCTTAAACCTTTCTGACATGCACTGATGTCTGTAATGCAAGTGCCCTAAAGGTGTGTGGGCCATCATGTTCCTTGGTGGTGTTTGCTTTAGGAACTCGACCGCCTGAAAGTTTTGATATCTAAGAGGAGCTCCGTGTTCTGGCATGACGCGGCTTGCCGGCTTCAGGGAGAGAAACAAGCCCAGCGAGGCAGGCGCTCGTCCCCTTTTAAGCTGCTGGAGGTAAAAGCACAGGAGTTCAGGCACTTGGGTGTCCGGAGTGAAGGTAAAGAGAGAAGCGATTGCATCTGCAATACCTCGGTGCGCTGGCTGATGCGTTCAGCCAACTAATAACCCCCTGCCCTGCGCGGGAAGCAAAGCCTGTTTGGAGAGGTTAATGCCAGGCTCCCAGGCAGCTCAGAGTTCCCTCTCCGCACCCGGCGGGGGCTCCCCGGGAATCCCATCAGAAAGGCTGCGTAGCGAAGCAGAGCAAAATAACGCGGTAATAACGCTCGGCATCTCGTAGAGAGCCACCGGAGGATCTCCAGGCACTTCGGACAAAGGGTTAAAGCCAGCTCAGCTCTCCCCTGTGCCCGGTAGAGCAGGGCGATGTTCTTTAGCAAGAAGGAGGATTTTTTTTTCCTTTTTTTTTTAAATTTTCTTTTCCCTGTTTTAAAAAGACTACTTTGCTCCTTTTAAAAAAAACCAAACCAAAACCAAACCAATCTTTGAACATACTCCTATTCTGCATGGTCTCAAAGTGAAAAATTCTCAGGAGGCCACAGCAGGGAAAATGGCAACGAAAGCGTCTAAAGCAGGAGCGTGCTCTGAGCCACGCAGGCGTTGCAGGCAAAAGTGCTGTTGGCCAAGCAGGATCTAGACCAGGCTCCTCGTGTAGCCGAGGCTAAAGAAGTTTCCCAGGATCAAGTCCCACCCCAGTTGGTGGCGATTGGGATTTTTCCATGTATTTTGACGGAGGCAATACTGCCACCCCTAGAGGTGTGACTCAGAACAGAACTAGTTCTTGGCGGAGGGGAAGATCCACGGAGGGGTTACTTCTGTTCTGTTTTTCATGGAACTTTCTCAATTTACTCCCTCCCGCCCCCTTTCTAAAGATGATTTTGTTTTGATTTTTCCCTTCAATAGAACTCTAGTTTCAAAATCTTTCACAGCTCTAAGCAGAGATTCGTGTCTCGCAAACAACAAATACTCTTGTGAAAGTAATTAATTCTTTTAGCTTGATCATGTCAGATCAGAAAGGTTAAAAGAACACCAAGTAGTCAAGGAAACTCACTCCCACATCTCTACCCTTATGATATTTGTTTTCAGAAGGCTTGAAATGGAATGAACCCTGTTCTTCCATAACACATAATAACTTTAATTTGTTTAACAGTTGGATAAAAAGCAAATTAATCACACAAGTACCTTCAAAGGGAGAATGTGGACACAGTAAATATTCAGCTGTGAAACAGCCATCTGCCGTCACACGTGGCTCAAGCAATTCCTACCCCTGAGCAGAGATGTAGCCGCGTATTTGAGCATCTTTAATCCTTTTCGGTGCAAAGTATAAAGGGCTTGTCTGTGTCATTGTGTTTCAGATGAGTTACTGTCAGTAAATTGTGGCCGTGGGAGCTGTTTGGCTAGGAAGCATGAATCTGTGTAATATATGAAAAAGGGGTCTTGCTTAGTAGTTGGCGAAGTCCAATTTCTGGAAGTAGTAGTCAGAAAACCATGAAATTTCCTCAGATTCAGGAGTAGTAAAGGTAATTAACCAACGGGAATAGCTTAGCAAGGAGCAAGAACACCTTCACCATGTGCCTTGTCCAACTTGAAATCTACTTAAAATCAAGGAAAGCACTGTAATGGGTAGGAGCTGTTGAATTTATTACTTTTTCTAGAAGATTTTGCACCTGGAGCACTGTGTCCAGTTCTGGGCTCCCTGGTTCAAGAAGGATGAGGAACTCCTGGAGAGAGTCCAGAGGAGGGCAACAAGGATGCTGGGGGGACTGGAGCATCTCCCCTAGGAGGAAAGGCTGAGGGAGCTGGGCTTGTTCAACCTGGAGAAGAGAAGGCTGAGAGGGGACCTCATCAACACCTACAAATATCTCAAGGGTGGGGGTCACGAGGATGGAGCCAGACTCTTTCAAGTGGTGCCCAGCGCCAGGACAAGAGGCCGTGGGCACAAACTGAAGCACGAGAGGTTCCAGTTGAATGTGAGGAAGAACTTGTTGAGTGTGAGGGTGCCTGAGCCCTGGCCCAGGCTGCTCAGGGGGGCTGTGGAGTCTCCTTCTCTGGAGATCTTCAACCCCCGCCTGGCCGCTGTCCTGTGCCCCCTGCTTGGGCGGGGGGGTGGCACTGGGTGAGCTCCCGAGGTCCCTGCCATGCTGGGATTTATTATCTGTCTGTGTCTCAGTATTATTTCTCATTTGAGGGAAACTTTTCAAACTGTGTTTCTCTGAAAAGCTTTGTAAAGCTAGAGAGCTGATCCAGCTCTTCAGCTGCTAGCACCAGCCGGGTTTGTACTGGTGAGGATGCGGCCGCCTGGCCGTGCTGCGGGAGGCCGGGGAGCAGGAAGCTTTCGGAAGGAGCACTGCTTACCCCTGCTGTCGCTCCGTGCGCCCGAGGACACGCGAGGAAAGGCGAACAATAAAAGTGTCTCCAGATTTGAGAGCAAGAGGCTCGTTTCACCTGTAACGACAAATACGTGCAAAAAGATCACAGGATTCTCTTTCTGCCTATAAATCTGGCCCTGAGGCTTGAGGTGCACAGGTTCCACTTGTTCTTTATGGTCGGAAACGGCTCCAGTGTCAGTCGAGGCCAGGACGAGGGGAAGCCCTGCACGGAGGGAGTGATGGGACAAGAGCCCCCTTCCCGAGCTGGAGCAAATCCAGGTTCGTGGCCACGCTGCGAGGGGGAAGAGAAGGGGCTGGGGAGGCGCCTGCGGGGCTGGGGCCGGCGGGAGGGGGCAGCCCTGGGCTCAGCATCAGGGCTCAGCACCCCCAGCTCCCCGCTCTCACCCAGAGCCGCCCCTCTCTCTGACCTGAAACTCAGTCCTGAGCAGTTTTGCAGTACGGGATTTTTTGGCGGGACCAGGGCAGAAATCCTCCCCGAAGGAAGGGGAAGGTCTGCCATGGCGCAGCCTCAAGGACTGAGAGGGCTCAGTCCCCACGTACTCCTCGGGGTGATGAAAGGAAACCCCCGCGCCTCAGACTGCTGGGGGTTTCTTCCCAGGTAGCTGCCGTTCCACGTGTTTTGCCCCCAATGCGGGGGGTTGCTGGCTTGCTGTGGCAGGGCACCGGTATGTCTGGTCACTTGGAAGCAGCTCGTTTTCATCGTGCTTGTCCTTACAGGATTTATGCGAGGTATAAGTCTCATTAAATTAATAGCCTTCGTCTCTTCAGCACAGGATGCGTTAAAAAACATCCGGTCCTAAATGCTGGGTGTCGTTATCCATAAATGAAATGACAGGGTTGGGAACCTCCTTTCAGCCCTGAAGCGAGCAACACAAACACCAAACCCCGTGGTCCCCTCTGCTCAAAGTGCTGCTCCTTAGGGTGCCTGGAAATTTACCTTCTCCCGGGCATCCAGCGGCGTCCCCCAGCCGACAGCAGCGAGCGCGCCGGTACGGTCTGTTTCTGACCAAAGCTTGGTGGCACCTTCTGAACCCAAGGTCCTGAAAAGCAGCTGGATGTAAGCACGGAGCTGCCCCTCAGACAGGCGTAGCCATGGCTGAAAACTGAACACCCCCAGCTGCCAAACCACCCCGCGGTCCCCCCCCGAGAGCCGTCTCTGCCACTCCTAACGCAGAATTGTTCCCTGTTGGCTTCGTGGCTCGTACCAAGCAGGAGACTCGGTTGTGTATGGTTTTGTTTTCCAAAAAGGCGTCTTCATCTCAGGTGTGAGGATATCCTGCCGAATAAGGTCCGAAAGGGAAGTATCTAATCCTGCTCTGAGCACCGTTAGGAGATTGCTTGAACACAGGATCTTTAAACACGTTACCGAGGGCATTAGGTGTTCAGCAGGAGTCTGGCAGGTGAGCAGATGTTTGCCAGGGACCTTTTTCTGATGTATCGGTCAAGAAATAAAAAAGTGAAAAGTAGTCACGATCCCACATGAGTGATAGAAAATATACTTGAACATATTGCTGGTTTGAATTTCTTCCCACTCCAGTTGCTTGAATCCTTCATTTTGCTGTTTTCATGTGATTGGATTTAATGTTTTAGGGTTTAAAAAATTATACTCAGAAGCTTTATCGAGGTTTCCTAATACTTTAGGATTTCAGGTTTCATGCAGACACTTGCACTGTTTGGATTCAGAGGAATTTAAATTACAGGAGCCGATGGTTAATTTTACCCCTGCTGTTGTTTATGCTGTGCGAGACACTGTGTGTGTGTGCGTTTATGTTTGGGAGCGATCTTGTAACTTCCTCTGAAAATAACAGGGAATGTTTCACTACACAAATGTTTTGAATTAAGCCTGGACGTTTAGCCGAGGTGTTGGGCTGTAGCTGTAGGACACGCATCCAGCTACGCCGGGCTGGGCTGGAACCTGAAGGAAGCGTGTTGGAGCTCACAACGTCACCTTCGGTCTTTGAAACTCCTGAGACTGCGCTCGGTTTCCCTCTCATAAAGACTCAAGTCGCTTCCCAAAAAGCCTTAGTCCGGAGCCCAGATGCAGAGATGCGTGGTTTGTGTGGGAGAGCCGGTGGAGGACACCCCGGAGATGGCTGAAGCCGCGTCAGCTCTCCCTTCCCGTCCTGTTAAGGTCTTTTCTTCCCTGCAGCGAGCTTGGGTTGTGCCCGGCAGAGGCGGTGGGTGTTGGTGTTTCAGAGTCCCTCTGCGATTCACCTGCGGCCGGAGCCATCTCCGTCAGCTTCTGCTTCAGCTCCCGAGTCCCGCAGTTTGTGTGTGGCAGCGTAGCCTGGGGCTGTCGTCCTGTGTACTAACCCGGAGCGCCAAAATTCACCTCCTGTGGAAGGTGGGCCCGTGACAGTGGCGTAGAACGGCGGCCAGAGGGGGATTCTGCAGTCAGCTTCCCTTACGGGAGCTACCTCTTTAGGAGTGTCATGGCTGTCTTGGTGACTTTAAAGAAATAAATAACCCTCCCTCTGAATTTGCTCTTCATTTTTCCTCTCCCTTCGTTTCCAGTCTCTGACAGTAAAGCCTCAACAAAAAAATATCTGAGCGCAGGTGTGGCCAAGGGGGTTTGGAATACGCAAAGGAGATCACCCAGCCCCGGGCGCTGACGCTGCCCAAACCCTTCTAGGGACCGGCTTTGGAGAGCGAGGGCTCTGGGCAAACGGGGGGGAGCCACGACCGTGTCGAGGTCCTGGAAGGGAGCCACGTAGCCTGCTAAGGTAACGTTGAACGGGTGGATGGGATGGTCGTTTTACGGTCTCCTTAGCCAGGAAGAAGCCGATGCCTACGGCGCTGAGCGCTGCCTCGCGGGGCGGGGAGCGCCCTAAATCACTGCTTTCGCTGCGTGTCCGGGGCCCCAGCTCCCGCGCAGCTCCCAGGCTGGCGGGGCCGGGCCCCCCCCCGAGCTGCTGGATGGGCTCAGCGCAGGAGGCGCTGCAAGCGTGCGCCCGACCGGCGACAGCACGTGAAAAGATAAGTGTCCAAATAAATCAGTCGACAGGTTTTATGAAAGACTTGGGAGGAGAGAGAGGACGGCAGAAAGTGGCTGTTCGTGATGCTAATAAAAAATGAAGGATGTTCTGGCAGCGCGTGAGGACAGGCGGGTGTTAGCAGGCAGGGTAAGTGTCCAGGCGTAGGGCAGAGTTTGAGCCACGCGGGGTAAACTGCTTTCTCATGGGTCAAACTGCACTGAAGGTGCCCCTTCAGCTGTGTGGTCTGCGAAGGGAATTGTAATTTAGGGCTGGGTGATGTAGCTGAGGCTCTGGAGTCTCTCTTGACTTCAGCATAGGTCCTTTTCCCAGGTCTACCCTGGGCTCCCTAAACTACTTGTAATACATAGGGCACTGAGCGTTCCCTCTTCAGACAGTTAATTTTGGGGGCAAAATCCTGGTCTTTCACTGCCTTTCCCAGCACCTACATAAATGTAGGTTTTCCCAGCAACTGTTTCTGTTGTATTTCGGACCATCAGGAGCAGTTTCCAAGGAGACTACCTCCTTGTGGGCTGGAGCTTCAGCAGGCGCACGCGAGCTCATTTCCAGCAAGGTCTGCGGGGCGAGTTGTTCCAGTTTAAGGTATTAACTTCACTAATCAGACTGCTAACATGCTGTATCACAAACGAAAAAAACGTGGTTTAATCTCCTTCGACTGTTCTTGAGGGCAACACCGATCAGTCTGTGGTTTCGGAATAAATAAGCTCATCCTTGCTACAAAACGTAAAGCCTGCTTGCAGAGCCCGCATCGTGTTCCACCACGGGTTTCAGATTTTTTTTTAGGAAAACAGCAAGTTCTGGAAAACAATATGTTGGCGTGTGATTTCCGTAAGTCTTGCTTTTCGGAGCGTTAGGAGAGCAGCCTGCAGCTCTTCTGGTTGCTTCGTGCAAAATCAGGACCATCAGGATTCTGATGAAACTTTGCGGCTCTTTTGCCTCCTTCGGCGCTTCTCTCCCTGCGGTAGGATGCAGGTGGTAATCGTGCAGCGAAGTGCCCTCGTTTTTCCGCTGAAAGCCCCGCGTTGCCTTTGCTACAGCTCATCGCCGGCTCCCCCTCGGCAGGTCCCATCCTGGAACGGACCGGCTTCCTTTCGGGGGGTGTGTTCCTGGGGGTGGTGCAGGCAGTTTTGACTTTAATTACCAGCGCACCGGGCTAGGCTTGCCTGCGTATACCATCAGAAATGGAAGAAACGCTGTAGGCAGTTTATGTCACATTAATTTATAGCTTGGATAGGATTTGGATAACCATATGAATTACTTTACCAGTGGACTTGACCTTCACATATGGTGGTAAATTGTGTGAAAGAGAGAACAGCAACAAAGTGTTTAAGGAGGGGTGGAATTTGAATCTGAATGGTCTTGATTTCGTAATAAATCAGCCACAGAATAAACATGTCTCTTCTCTCATCCCCCCACATATGGGACGATGATTAGAACCAGGGCATCAAAAAGGTCGCAGGAGTAAACAAATCTGTGACACTTTTTTTTTATTACTTTTGAGCATGTTTAGGACACTAACTTTGTAATCTCTTTTAGTGCCATAAATCAAGAATATGTTTTAATGGTAAAAATAGGGGTATGTTGCAACTTTACCCTTCATCAATACATTTTGGGCTATTTATTAAATAGCTGCGGCTGTTAATGAAAGGTATAGGGCTGCGTGTGCCTCTTAGGGCGCTGGATTCCTAAGCCTATCATAAGTGTATTTCTACCCTGGGAGGTCTTCCAGACCGCACCTTCTCGTCTGGCAGTTGCACCCAGCGATATGGTAGCGTTACAAATTATTATTATTAACGCAAGGAGCCAGCAGCTCTACCCCTTCTGTCCCCCTCAGTCTCCTCTTGCAGCTTCTTGACGCGGGAGAACTTTGGGGCAGCACGTGCGGCTCCGTGGGCTTGGAGAGCGGCTTTGCAGCTCACTCAGACGTGCCATGGCCATCGTTTTCATACGCAGCTTATTGCGGCGTCAGGTTTGCCAAGAAAGCTATAAAAGGAAAGCTGATTTAAAAAAAAAAAAAAAGAGAGAGCAAGAAAAAGTGAAAACCTAGCTCAAGAATTAAGTAATTAAGTTTGTTGTAGGTCAACAGATGAAATCCCACGAGGTTTGAACTTAGGCTGCACTGATACAAAGACGTCCGTGGTGTAGCGAGTCGCTCGTCTAAGTTTCTGTTCAGACTAAATGCATGAGAGCAGATCTAAGAACGTTCAGAATACGTCGCTGGATGGGATAAGTGAGCTAAGAGACAGTGTGAATCATCCTCTAATTACTATTTTAAACGTAGACTAGCATCTCAGAAGGATGACTGTTTCTCATTAACAGTCTGACCATGCAGCGCTACAGATAAACTTCCTGATTCTTGTTCAAACCAGCGCCAAAATCATAAAGGTTGGGCTGGATCCTCTGAAATTTTTGAAGCAAATTTGGCTTTAACTCATGTGTAATTAAAATCTTTCAAGCTTCTAACCCACTCTGCACGCTGATTCAGTTGGATTTGGTAGGGAGCTGTATGCCTATCTGGATTCTTGCATATTAGCGTGGCTTCCCCCCACCCCCACGCTATTAACTAACTGTTGAGCATCACTGGAAATACATATTATGGTGTGACAATTTCCTACTGTATTTGGGTAAATGTTGTAGAAAACATAATGCTGTAACTCTGTTTAGTCAGGCTCTGTGCAGATGTAAGGTTAGTCATGGATCAGACTTCGTTTTCATCTCTCCTTCTGCTTCATTGCCCACATATGGGGTTTTGAGCATGAATTATTAATAATTGAATCATTTTAAATGCTGGAGATGCACCAATTGTTGTCAGATTTTAAATTTGTTCCTTTTAATTACATAGTTACCGTTTAATGCACAACATGGATCTAAGGAGTTCTGGTTGTTAAAGAACATTTTTTCACCTCTCCTGTTTGGTACCAGGCAGATTAAGGACTGGAAAAAGCTCTTCAACAAATCCACTGAATTTTCTTGTCAGTGCTAAATTAACATGATATGAATGTAAGAAATGGCCACGAATAGACACTTTAAAGGAGGTATGCTTTTTAATTGGAGCATTCCTGTGCTGTTAATAATACCGGGGGGCTAAAGCTTCCAGTTGTTTTACCTGGTGACTGTAGGTAGTCTAGGAAAGATAATAGAGCGCACGCCCAAAGTGGGGATTAATTACTTCATATGGATGAAAATCTGAAGTCACCCTGGAGATGCTACTGCATCTGTTGCCGCTTTGCTTTCGGCGGCTGGTGCTGATAGTAATGTTCCATCAAGGGCCCTGGAAAAATTTGCATGCTAAATACTTGGAGCTTGGCTTAATAAAATGGATTTTGGAATATGCTAATCGTGCTTATTTTGATCTTGCTGTACCTGGCCGTTGATTGGGCCCGTTTGCCACCTAGATCTTGGATCAAGGAGGTTCGATCTGGAGACTGTTCCCCAGAGGTTTTCCACTAGAACTTCACACAAAGTTGGTCAAGGATTTAGGATTATCTGTAGGAGAAGTTAGTTACAAAGTGAAGTTCAAATTTCAGCAGAAACAAGTACCTGTATGTTTGTGGTGGGTTTTTTGTTGCCGTTCCCCCCCCAGTCTGGAAATATAAAGAAGGTTTCTTCTGCTGTTTTTCCTCAACATTTGGACATTTGTTTTTCTAATCAATCTGTGGTTACTTCCATGGAACAGCCTGAAGAGAGATTAAGATGAGCGGGCTTTGTAAGGCTTTCTTAAACCCAAAGTCTAGGTCTGCAGTGCGCCATGCTGTAAGTAGCTAGGGAGTTGTCTTGTTTCCTAGGTTCACCCACAGTGGGAAGGGTCATCCCTGTCCCTCCCTGTGCCCCTCAAGGGGTTTCTGTTTGAGGCAACAAATCAATAAACGGAGGAAACTCAGAACCTGGGAAATGCAATAAGTTTAATTTGTAAGGCACAGCTTTCTGTTGAGAAGTAGCCATGTGAAAAAGTGATGGGCTTGGTTTGGCTTCACCCAAGGGTAAATATGGGTGGGGAATTAAAGTTTAGGAATTGCATTTTGTTGCCACAGCCTTTTAAAGTCAGATCCATTTAATTTTCTCGAAGAGGAACCTGCTGATCTATCCATAGCCATAGGGAGGTGTTTCTGCTCAGGTAACAGAAGTGTTGCAGAAATTCCTGTGCTACAGCGGAGAGAAAATGGGGGGTTCCCTATGAGGCAGTGAATGCACGCTTGACGCTAGACGTGCAAACCCAGTCTTTAGAGCCAGGAATTGTGTTAGACCCACTACCATTTCCCAAATGGGTGAACCTTTCTAGAAGACCAATAGACTGTGCTTTCTTACT
The DNA here is from genome assembly GCA_017310255.1 of Butorides virescens. Classification (NCBI taxonomy): domain Eukaryota; kingdom Metazoa; phylum Chordata; class Aves; order Pelecaniformes; family Ardeidae; genus Butorides; species Butorides virescens. Next base: position 4,625 of record JADKXX010008084.1, on the reverse strand, counting down.
TAGTGTCTCCGATGGCTCTTAGAAGCCTGTCTGAGGAAGGAGATGCAGTCTGGACAGGATGTTCACCAACCAAGGCAGAAATAAAGAAATAAATCCCAAACTCAGTATCCTCCTCCTCTAAAACTCTTCTAGCCAGCAAACCATTAATAAAACCATTAATAACTGCTAGTAGAACTTCACGGCACTTGATACAACTGGCTAGTTTTGAAGCATTGATGTGAAATCTTTTTTCTTTGAGTTCAGATGGAAGTGCTGCCCAGGGAAATGGCCTCTTACGCCTCCGCCATCATCATGTAACTTGGGGGCTGGAAGACCAGGCACGGCAGTAGGGAGGTGAAATGACCGGGCCGGCTTATCTGTGATTAGACTTGGTACTCTTCTGTCCCAGAAAGCTACAATGCTACAGATACTTTAAAAAGAGTTGGAATCAAAATATTTTAGTCCTCTGTGGTAGAGAGAGTGCGATACCAGGGGACACCACTGACTGACTGCTATTAACAGGGAATTCTCCATTTCTAAACAAAGGAGGCAGACCACTGGGTTTGTCTTGGACTTGTGACTAGAGACATCAAAACAGAATCCAGTTTGGAAGAGAAATTCTTGCTAAGGTGGGAAATCTGTGTGCTTACCCAGGAGCATTTAGAGCAGCACCCTTTGGTGTGACAGCCCTGCTCCGGTGCCCTGTGGCAGGCTCCGCAGAATCGCATTGGGCTTTGCTCTCAAAAATTTCTACGAGGTATCATCAGCTTGGTTTTATCTCTTCCTCCTCCTTTTTTTTCCTCTTTTTTTTTTTTTTTTCTAATGATTTGTTGAAACTGGAGGAGTCATTTTAGCTTTACATAGTATGAATTCCCAGTCTGTTCTACTGGGACTTCTCATGGGTATAAGATAATAATTAAACTATTTCAATACTGCAAATGATCTCACTTTTCTTTCACCTTGCCCCGGTACAATATTAACTACTCATCATTTACAGAGCTAAAATAAGAAGCTTCTGAATACCAAAGTCATCAGAGAGTGTATTATGAAATCTGAGTTTCTTTTACATTTTCTTCTGGATTTGGTTCTCAAAAGTTGTACGTAATCATCTATCATTTTAATTTTATAATGCCCTTTAAATATCAAAGTAATAATATCTAAATTCACGCTAGCGTAAGGGAAGAATCTGGTCCTATAATTTCAGCTGTAAGCCAGCACCGCTGCAGGTAATCAGGCTCTCCAGGGTTGCAGGATGGGGTTGGGATCAGGCCCTCTGGAATGAGCTGCTCGCACATGCCAAGGCTGTTTGCGTAGGCAAGGATCCGCAGGCCCGGCTCTATAATCCGTTGAGCCCTCCTGTCATAACCTAGCTGGAATTTTAGCAAGAAAACAATTTTCACAACTTTCGATGCTTAACCGGTTTGAACTCACTTTGAAACCTGATAAACTTTGCAACCTGTTGCAGCTTTGCCATGTTATTGCTTCTCGCTGCTTCGTTCACCATATGGTCTGCTATTCACCAGCCCTGCCCTAATGAGAATTATTCTTGCAGGTAATTTTCTAATGATTGTCTTGGGATAAACAAATTTTTCATACTTGTTTTGCTAATGTATTCAAGTAGGTTCACAGGGGAAAAGATTAATCATCTAAAAAGCAAGCCGGTGTCTTTCATTATGCTAAAGGATCCAAAGATGATCAGAGCAAAGCCACTCGTTGCTATGACAGCAGATACCTTTTTCTCCCTTTGTGAGGTAAATGGCAGCTCCCAAGCTGATTGGCTAAAATGAGCTTATCCTGGTGACCAACCATAGGGAGTTAATTTCATCAGAAAGGGAAAATGGTGGGAAATCCTGCCGTGATCGTACAAAGGAATTTTCATTAGAAGCCAACAGAGTCAGGGGTTCTCTTTCATTATAATTAATATGTTCCATCTAATAAAATAATTTAGGAGAGGCAGACAATAGAATTAGCCTATCTATTATTTTGTATATCCACATAAGCTTTAATCTGTTTTCTACTAAGACCTACACTCAAAGTAAAGCAACCCGTATTTTCCCCATAATACCTCTATTACCGAGGACTGTCATCATGTACCTGTTTATATAATTGGAGATAAGCTAATTGCAGGCAATACAAAAGGGCTGGCATTCTTACAGGTATTTGCTGGAAACACGCTCTATGGAAGTAATGGACGCAATAAACTTTAAATAGGAACGTTTCCCTTTGGTTTATGGTGGTAATTCCCATCGTATTTCTCACTTTCTCTGTGGAGGAGATTTTTATCTGGGTCGGGTTCAAGGACAGAAGGTCCATGTCAGCTCACAGGGGAAAGGAGGGGGTTGTAACGAGGCATTGGGGCTTACAGTTTGGTGAGAAGGAAAGGACCCGTGTAGCCTGCATGGGCTCCCACCCCCTGTGAGCCTTGAGCTGCTGCCATCCCATCCCGACGTTCAGGTAGGGCTTCCCTTGGAGAGGTTGGACTCTGCCACTTCTGTGCAGTTTGCACATCGCAGGGCGAAGGTGGTGGTAAGGGTTGTCTGAAGAGCTGTAAATGATGGACTGACGGCTGTGTCTGAGCGGCTGCAGATCGGCATATAAGTTTAGCTGGTTTACCTGATGCAGGTGGTCTGGTTTTCCTTTACATGATTGCTTTTAACTGACTTGGTCAAGAGGGGTTAAGGAATTTGTTTTGCAAGGGCCAAAGAAAGCCCATCATATCTCAGAGAAGACTTCCAATTTTATGTTTATGCTTGCTCTACTGCTTATTTTTAAGGGCATTTGGGGGTTTTAATCATAAAAGCATTTATAGCTGTTACTTTATTCAATTCATATGTTCATGTTTTAGGAAAAATGATGTAAAATGATGAAGTAATTCAGCTCACTTGGGGATGCAGCAGGTTACAACCCCTTTCTTGGCTGTTACTAGATGTTTATAAAATATGTGCCCCCACAGGAGATGGAAAATCTCTATCCTATCAAACTAATGTAACAGAACTGTGCCCTGGGACACTACTTTTTTAGTATGAAGCATTATCTTAAAGTCACTGCAATCACTGGGTTTCTGCTGGTTTTGTACAGTGCCTATACTGAAGGCTTCATAAATCTGCAGTATCCTCTGCAACTGTCATTTTATGTCCGTGGGGTGAGAGAAGAAATCTAGAATCGAGTAATGTAATAAAATCACTGTTCTTGGTGCTTGAGAATGCAAAGGTCAGGCAGTAAAGGATTAGCTCCTATACATCTGCTTTATTTACACTTCTTATACATAAAGGGGAAAATATTGGGCTGTATCTAACACAAGGAGAAAACTAAGACAGTGGAAAGTTTAATTACTTGCCTAAAACCACAGTGATTCAGTTGCACAGATGAGATTACACCTCAGGAGCTTCTGGCCCCTTGCCCAGGCGCTCTCGGTATCATGGAGCTCTTGGTTTACGTGTTATTCTACCAGCATGCTTCCAAGACTTGATTTTCTGTGCTGTGTATGTGTACACATGCAAAAACACTTACGGGCAAAACTTACATGTGTCTTTCTATTTTAACCCTGCTAATTACATATGCAAATCCACAGCTGACAGACTGTTTACCTTCATCACGGGCGGTTGTGGTAACTTGGCATGCAAATTGTCCAGGCAACTGTAACCCACCTTTTTGCATCTGTGGACGCCTGGGAATCCTGTTCTTTGTTTTGCTTCTCAGGCTGGTGCCCGCGGGGCTAGGTCACCCAGGTTGGTGCCGCGGGGCTAGGTCACCCAGGTTGGTGCCATGGGGCTAGGTCACCCAGGCAAGCAGGGATGTGGTAGCTGGAGTAAGACCAGCTCTTCTGGCAGCTGAACGCTGTCCCGTCCTGTGCGTGTTTAGCTGTTGACAGGAGGACAAGCCCCAGGCTCAACAGGCAGTGTCTTCATCTGAGATACGGAATCTTAACTGCAAGTTCACGTGAGGCACGTAAGCAACTGCTTGGGTGCCCTGGCATGGCCGCAATTAGGAGCCGAAAAATGGAATCAGAGAAGGTGTGTGCAGCCTCATAGATTAAGCCTTCACCCTTCGGGATGTAAGAGTTTGTCTGTCTGTAATCCCAGTACTGGTCTGTCTTGAATTGAGGGTGGGACTATATGGCAATGTGAAGATATCAGAGATGTCTCTCTCAAGGAGTTATTGCAGCCACGTATTTCCAAGGACCATTTTTAAAGCTAGCGTGAGGACATCTACTCGATGGTATCCTAGAACATAAACATGCATTTCTATACGCCTGGGCTGTAGGTTTCTAGGGCTGGAATTTTGCAGGGAGCCTCCTAACGTAAAAGCTTGGTGACTCAGGTCCCTTGCAAGAAGTTTGTGGATCCAACCCTTCGGAGTGCAGTGCAGTCAACCTTGCGGAGGGGGCTGTTACATCAAAGCCAGCTGCCTCTTCACATCTGGCGTGTTTTCTTGTTGTCTTCTGTAAAAGGCTCTGTTCTCAGGTGTGTTAAACCTTGCTGGAAGTGAGGAGTTTAACCACTGCCCTTAACTTCCATTAGTGGTAAGAGAGTTAATCACTTGTTTCCACTCCAAACAAAGGCGAATGCTCAGGAATTCCAACCTGTTCCCACAGAGGCCCCAGTTGGGTTGGGGAGGATGGGGGGGGGGGGGGGGGGGGGGGGGGG
>JADKXX010008082.1:0-80152 GCA_017310255.1 Butorides virescens | reverse complement strand
GGGAACCCCAGAGCAGGGTTGGAGGTAGAGGAGAGGGAACCCCAGAGGAGGGTTGGAGGTACAGGAGAGGGCATTACAGGAGGTAGGGGACATGGGACAGATTTAGGAAATTGCAATGGGATGAAAAGGGAGGTGCTGCTGCAGAAGGAAAAATGGGGTTACTGGGGTGGGGAGAGAGAGGGCAGTAGAGAAATGAAGAGGTGAGATATCCTATGTGACCTGGGCGTCTGTGATCTGCTGAGGAAACAGTGCTTTGCTTTTATGAGTTTTCACGTTCCACTCGGGGTTCATCTTCAGGGCTCTCCTGAAATCTTGTGAGTTACAAGGTCATAGTTTTTAATTTGTATCTTAAACTTGCTGTATGATCCCAAGATTCCAGATGCTGAGATTCAGAAAAAAAAGGACTATTTAATATATCCAGACTCTAATATCACTACAGCATCTAATATAGCCATAAAACTTATTTGCTCACCTTTAAGATCAACACCCAGTAAACTTAACATTTTGCTAAAATCACTGAAGGTTAAGCTTTCTCATGGCAGGGGCCAATGTGGTGTAGAAATGATATGTTGCAGCGTAAGGCCCAAATTCTGTCGTGCGGGGGAAGGACCGCAGGATATTTGCAAACGGGGAAGGGCGCTCGCGCGGGGCGAAGCGCGCCTCGACAAACTAACGAGGGACCGGGGAGGTGCGGAGCAGCTTAAAGTATTCCTCCGCAGAGGAGGTTAATCCAGTGTCTTGGCACCAGTTTTTCTGCCCTTACGAGGAGTTGTGTTTTGTGTTCCTGGTCCCTCAGGTCTGAGCTGGTTTAATGCACCGGTCGCCTGTGTTCGCCCGAGGTTTATTTGTCTGTAAGCACGTGTTTCCCAGCGGGCAGTGTGGTACGGCGGTGGGACCTCTGTTCTTCCCCTCCTTCCCCCCACACCAGGTCAAACCGACTCTGTGTTCTCTAAGAGCCAGGAGACCCCGCTTCAACTTCGGTTCCCCTCCTTGCTGGCCTGGTGTGGTGTCCCCGTGTCGCATGTAGGCTGCTGGCCTCCAAAAAGCACGCTCCGAAAGCACGGGGGGTGCTCTGCGGGTCCCCACCTCTGCGAGTGTGAGCTGAGAGGGCAAAACCAGGCACAGAATAAAACCCAGGCCTGTAACGTGTGAGTAAAGTGGCCAGAACGATGGCTGGGTTGTAGCTTAGTGTTTGCTTTTCTGGTTAAAATCCCCAAGAAAATCCCTCCTGTCACTCGAACGGGGAGGGGGGTGGGGTGGGGGCTCTCTCGCTTCCCTCCCGCCCGCAGCTCCCTCCCTCTGCTCTGGAGGCACCCTCCATGCAGGAGGTGGTGCAGGAGTCACGGAAACTTGTGCCCTGGCCCCGCGGTGCCCGGGTTGGGTCTGGCCATGCTGGTTTCTGGAGGGGTCAGCTGAAGGAGGTCCCTGGGAGAGGTGGAGGGCTGGAGGATGGAGCCAGCCAAAGAGCAGCATTAATGCTCGGGTATCTTCAGAAAAGAATTTATCCCCCCCCCCTCCATCCCCTTCCCCTTTATCTAACTCCTCAATGTGCAATGGATGCAGATGTGTGGAATGAATTCATCCAGGATTTAGAGACACCACTTGGTATGTGTACCCACCCACATAATTGCTTTCCTTTCACACACTGCACTCCTGTGCACACCTGGGGGATGTTGGCAAGACCTCCTGGAGACGAGGTCTGCTGAGCACACGACCCATATAGCTTTCACCGTATGGGAAAGTTACAGAATTGCACCTGGGCAGCCTCTATGGGCAAGGTATTGCATTCCTGGTTTCATCTTCTGCATCCTTTTGCTTGAGTTAGAGCAGCGGGATGGGAGTCGGGACTCGTGTGTCCCTTGTGATTTATAATTTTGTGTTTCTGTTTATTCATACTTTAAGCTTCATGAATGATCAGAGTATTCCCATTGCTGGGATTCACTTAGTTCTGCAGCAAGGCCTAGGATGTTATCGATTGTCCCTGGGGCCAAGCGTGGCCATGAACACAGTAGGGAGAAGGCGTACCCACTTGCTGACCTGGCTGTGGGGATGGAGCACGTTGGGAGGCTCTAGGACAGGGCCAGCAGGTCTCAGGCAGGACAGGGCCAGCAGGTCTCGTCTCAGGCAGGACATGGCAGTGGCTTCCATCTTTCTGGAGCAGGTGGGGCCAGGCAGGATAGCCCAGGGCATCTCAGGCTACGTGCTGTGGCCTGCCCTCAGGCAACGGAACCGAGTTTTAAATAAAGGGAGATTGTACCCATCTTCTAGTCCTATGTTTTCAGCCTTCTAGACTGTATTCTGCTACTTCTGTGCTTTCGACCACTGCTTAGATATGCCCCCCGGTAGCTGTCTGTCTTCTTCCCAAAGAGCCTATCTTCTGGTCGTACCGCAGCCCGTAATGCTTAGCAGTCACGGCGCCGCTCTGGTCTCCTGCCTCCGCTGTTTCTGTTCAACTCTGGCAAACTTGGGGCAGCCTGCATCATGCAAAAAAACCCGTTGAATAAGTACCATTTGGGAAGATCCCATAGAGAAATATGAGTTAGGGGTTAGATGGCGAACTTTAGCCATGTAGTCCTTGGTCTTCGTGTAGTCTGGTAATGACGTTGTGGCTGTGTGAGAAGCAGGTATCGTGCCTTTAAAGATGCGTAGCTACCAAAAGAGGGGGCTGAGATTTGCAGAACTCCTGAAAGCTGGGGGCCAACTAAATGGAGTGACTTGGCCTGCGTGCAAGGGTCCTGACACTTTCATCTGCCACTACGGGTTTTCATATCTGGACTCTTCATAGACTAAACTGAGCTCAGCTGTTGTGTTTGATGCTCTACAAAGAGTCATGGCGTGGTGGGGACAGTACGGGGGGGTCAGGGCAGTGCAGGTAAGCACCCCTTGCCGGGGATGGGTTCTGGAAATACCTGCAGGTACGAGGTCACCCCGGCGGCATGCTGTGATAGGATGGCTGGTTTAGCCTTGAACCCACCATGCAGGCCTGCCTCTGCACAACGCCCAGTCTGGTTAAGGGCTCGTGTGATACACGGAACATGGAAATCGTGCTTCAATTAGTGAATGTCACTCATTTTTACCAAAAATGTATTTTCTTGACCTGCACAGGTATTATGAACCCTTACCTCTTGATCAAAGCTGTGGCTTTCTAAATTGCTGTTGCTTTTAGGATAAATTAACAGTGGAGCAAAATGACCTAATGTTGCTGAGAGGTAAAAATGGAAACTCTGTGGATTGTACTTTTGAATCTTTTTTGTGCACGTGTTCATGAAACCTTCTCCTAGAAGAGCACCATGCGTATAAGATGTCCTAGATAATCAGTCACCTAGGGAGAACGATACAGGATCTTACTCTCCCTCTCTCCTGTCTGAATTTTTAATCATAAGTTAATTTACAGTTCTTTTGTTTTCAGCATTAGTTTCTGAAAGGAGCTGTCCCTGTTTCTCTAACAAGTGGCACAAGTACCAAAGCAGGCTTTGTACTAGAGGACATCCTCTTGCTCTTCCACACTGTTTTGGAAAATTGGTGACATTGGTGATAAGAATAGGAGTAACAGTGGTCCGGGGGGCAAGGTTGCCCTGCTCCTGGCTTGCGGGAGGAAGGTCACTGATTTACTAGCACCGTTCCTCAACGTACTTCAGATTTTCCTTGGAAAGTCCTTCATCCAAATTCTGATAACTTCTAACCTTGCTTAGCTTTCATGGCAGCTAGTGGAACTGCAGCCCAAAGTGCGTTTTGGCTGCGTATCACCAAAATGCGGTACGGTTATGTTGCATGAAAAATAATTTTCCCATTTGTGTGGGGTTTTGTTTTGTTTTCCTTTCCTTTCCTCCTTTTTTTTTTCCCAGTTACAGGTTACTTTTCTTCATTTTAACTTCCCCAAATATTCCTTTCAAGGAAGGAAACGGTCTTTAACTGTGTGTGTGTTTGAGAGATTGGGATATTGGAAAGATCACTCAAAATAGATAGCTGACTTCCCACTCTGGGCAATTCACAACCTGTAAAGCACTTTCACACCGACCTGCAAGGCTGGAAAGCGTTGCTGACCCCGCAGCGTGGGGTGCCCGGGACAGGGGATACAATGCTGACTATTTTAGTTCTGGCTCTCGCTCAGTTTGGGAGCATAGAGCTGGATTCTTCTTCCCAAAGTCAATGACCAGGTATAAAAAAAAGATGACACTCTTCCCCAGGGAGCGTAGGGAGGGAAATAAAACAATTTGCTTGCAAATGGGAGGTAATTGGTATGTTAATTAAAGTCGACTTTACCTCTCTTAATGTTAACCTCCTGATTTTCTCCAGTGTTTCAGGTAGCGGAAGAGAATTTATTCTTTAGTGTTCTCAAGAATGAGATTGGATAATAGACACAAATGAAGTCCCAACCTAGCACAAAAAGGCAGGAGAAGATATGTCTCCCGGCTGCTTTCCTCATGCAGCCTGAGGAGGATGAGATAGTTATCTGAGCAGTCACTCCACAGCTCAGACTTCAAATTATAGTAATTATGACAATTTGTGCCAATAGCCATGAGGCGGGGTTTTTTGATGTGGTTAAAAATAACATCTGTAAAAATCCAATAAAAAAAATTACATTTTGCTAATTTTCTGATAAGATAATGTTTAACCGTACTGGGTGCCTTCTGCTGCCGATTTCAATTAGAGCATTTCCTTCTGGGCTTTTACCGTCTCGTCTCCTGGATCCGATTCCATCCTGAGCAGTTCATTTGTTTTAACTTTCTTAATTAATTGTTTTGTGTAGGTTTTGCCTTTCAAACTGATATCAATCTTCCAGACTTATTAACGTGCTGATTGCTAGCGTGTGATACAAAGCACAACTCAGTTAAATTGTTCTTTCTGTCATATTAAGCAGAGTTCCCACATTAGCCTGCTAAACAAAATAATCGTAGATAATTTAGAGGGTAACAAATGACAAGAGTCCTGTACCTGGGAGAGTCGGGAAAAAGTTGTGTTTGCAGCTTCTGTGTGCTGGCTCTGGGTACAATTCTGAGCCCACCCGCCCGGGCGGAGGAAGACAAGATAATTAGCTGCCGAGAAGTTGCAGGAGAGCCAGTGGGAAAAATTGCTTTTCCCACCAGGTGAAGTTCCTTCCCTTGTCTGAGGAGTGGGGGGGCAAGGGGAAGGGGGTATCGGACACGGCTGGTGGCTTCCCTCCTGGATTTTGAGGGAATTTTCTCTTTTGTGTGAATGATTTCAGTTTTATATTCCCGAGTTAAACAAGGCGACGCAGTTTTGGGGAAGCCACGCTGCTATGCCCTTCAGCCCATCCTCACGTACAACACACATCTCACGTACAGATCCCCCCCCCCCCAGCCGGGGATCTGCCGCGCTATAGCGTGGCTGCTCGGCCAGGCTGAGCTCTCTCCCTGCCGTACATCGCACGAGTGACTTCTGAACAGGCTCGGTGGTCACTTAACGGCTCCTGGAGATGTCACCGCTGGCGTTGGTGAGAGCAGGCAGATGCTGGAGTCCTGCTGACCATCTCCCTTCATAAACGTCACGGTAAATGCCAGCGTAGAGACACCCAACTTCAGGTGTGTTCTCTTCGGGCTTTAAAAGATGGGAAAGGGCTCGGAGGACTCTTCTGGCAACCGTAGTCTTCAAGATGCACTTTAGATAGGAGACTCTGAAGTGCATATTTCAGAATTCATTGAGCAAATTTGTCTCGGTTCACAGGGGAAATAAGGTAGTTTACAGCCCAGGTTCAGCACACTCAGCAAAATTGAGATTTACCTGGGATTGGGAGACGCGTTTTGATTTAAATTTCTGAGGTACCAGCCGCAACGCCTGATAAAACCTGGGTGTTGTGAAATTGTAAATTCTGAAATCAGTGAAAAGATTTTTGCTGAGTTCTGCTCGCTGGAGTGCTGCAGGAGCGATTCGCCACGCTGCGACGTATTCTTCTGTATTCGCTGAGGTTTCCTGATGCTTCTGACGCCCGTTCCCCAATTCTCCTTCAGGCCCTGCAGAACCTGGTTTTCTGCCTTGTGTTCAGCTAGGGAAACTCAGCCCGCCCTGCTGCCCGCAGCCTGCCCTTCCCACGCCGGTGCTGGCCGTGGGATGCGCTCAGGCGGGTGCCGGTCCCAGCAGCGGGGCGCCGCTCTGCCGCTATTGCTGGAGGAGAATTGCCTTTTAGCCCGTGTATTGCAGGCGTTGCAACGTGCCCAGGAGAACACCTATTCTTCTGGAGTCTTTCTCTGGTAGGGCTGGTGCAGCCCCTGCCAGCTCACGGGATGGTGCACGATGCCGGGTTGGCTACGGGCTGGCTCAGGGCAGTGGCCAAACCTGCGGTGGCCGAGACCCAGGTAGCGAAGGTTTCCCTGCCGTAAGGTGGGCACCTCCCGTTCCTTGTGGTGAGGGCTTCCTCCATGCTTGGAGCCACGCAGAAGCTGTAGACTGGCCCCACCAGGCCCCCCATCACTTCCTCCTCTAGCCTTGCATCAGGAATGCCGGTGCCGTCTCCCCAGCGCCGCAGGCCCCTCCTGTTTGAGCGGGGTCGGGTCTGCAAGGTGGGAGGAAGCATCTTGGAGCTGAATCTACCTCGTGCCCAGGCCAAGGCTGGCCACCGTCAGCCTGGAGCTCCTCTGAGCTTCCTGGCTTTTTAGGCGCAAGCCCACGTGTGCTGACCCAGGCTTCCCGGCTCCGGTGCAAAGTTGCTCGCAGAACAATAAAAAATGCTAAGTGTTTTGCTCGATGTAAATTTTGCAGAACACCAAAGCAGGGCGAACTTTGGCTCCTGCTCAGCTGCACTCCAGGCACGAATTACCAGGCGCTTCAGCCTTCAATTAGCCGAGGCAGCCGGTGAATGCCGTTCCGCAGCACCCCAAACCGAAGCCGGATGCCATTTATGACACATTTCATTGTTTCTATAATCTAAGTAACACAAAAGGCCCAAGTCACAGCACAATACTTTATTGCATTGCTTTTTGAAACACTGTCCATGAATAAATTTAGGCTAGAAACTGGAAGATTTGTTACCATCAAGGCAAGGAATGTGGGATGATGTTGCTGCGACGGCGCTGGACTGCAGCTGCCTGTGCTGAACCGGAGCTCACCATCCAGTTCCACTCCACATACAGGAGGCTGGGTTATTTAAAACAAATGTCAACACCAAACGTTTTTGGCTTCTTTATGTATCGCTTTTATTCTGGAAACATCAGAGTGCATTAAAAAAAAAAAAAAAGAGTAGAAACTTCAATGAAGTATTTAAAACCTAATTTTTAAAATTTGATTTGTGGTCTAAGGTTTGAATATCCCTTCTGTGCCAAGTATATTTAAAACTCCAGACACACCTCCCCTCCAAAAAAAAAAAAAAATAAAAAAATATATATATATATATGGAGGAATGGGGCTATTCTCTGCCCCCCCGGAAAGCCCACGTGCTGTGTTAACTCACGCACCACGTCTAGCAGGGCACCCGTGGCGTGCTGTCCTGGGCAGACCGCTCCCTGCCACGGCTGCCCGCTTGGGTTGAGCGCTCTTTGGGAGCCGGGACGTTCAATGGCGAGCAGGATTTGGGCGGGGAGCGGCCCTTGCAGGCCGGCTGCCCCCCTCCCTGGGGCAGGGTCTCTCGCGCAGCCGATGCTCGCGGGGTACCAGTGCCGCTCGCTGTGTGCGGCTGGCATACGTGGGCCAGCAGTGCCAGGAAAGGGAGGGAAACTTCAGTGAGCCATCCGGATCAAAAGCATGGAAGTCAAGCTAAAACCACAAGAAAAATAAACGTATTTAAATATGGTGGGCTACGAGAAACATCTATGCAACAGATAACCTACGATCTCAATGACTGATGGGTTTACAGCGCAATTTTAAGGATGAACTGTTCCTAAGCAATTTTTCCAGCGTATTAAGCACTAACAGCATCAGGCATGCATGTCTTGTTCCACTCTTTCTTTTTTTTTCTTTTTCTTGAACAAACAAGTTGAATGTGGCCAATACAGGAAAAGAGCCCGCTCTCCACTTGTGTGTGCGCGTTCCTTTGTCCTCCCTCCAATATCCCCCAGTAATGACGGAGTGCAGGACCGTGTTCTGCTCTAATGTCTTTCTTGTAAGATTCGGAGGGTAGTGCCGTCGTGACCTTCGGGAGCAGGTTTTTTCCATTTGGGAGGAGGCAGGGGAGAAAGCATTGAATCTGAGATTGATTTTCCTCCTTTTAGCATGTGGAAATTCAAAGCAGGCTCCTTGATTCACCAACAATGACTGCATCGCCAGCCTTAGAGAATGCACCGGCAGCAGCAGGAGCGGGCTGATGAAGTTAACACCCTCGGACCGCAGCGTGAGTGCGACCGGAGCCCGGAATGCTCCATGCCACTGAAAAATGCTGATGCTGCTCCTTGCAGAGACTGGTCACAGTTTTAACTGGAGAATTGTTAGCTGAGGATTAAAGCCATGGAGAGCTCAAGTGGTTTTAGACATAACGGTGTGTCCACGGTTTCTTGTCGGGACGCTTACGGGTTCTGCATTTGCGGTGTGTGTTTTGGAGGCTTCCAAGGAATGCATCCAGCTGAAGGCCAAAACGCAGATTCAGAATAGCTTAGGGACATGGTTTAGTGGTGGGACGGCAGCGTTAGGTTAATGGTTGGACTTGGTGATCTTAAAGGTCTTTTCCAACCTAAATGACTCTATGATTCTATGAGGTATTAAAGATGATGGGTTTTCCCCGCTTCCCTTCCCTGCAAAGGGCTGGTCTATGCAATGGGAGTTCTGGGAGGTGTTGGAGGTGAACAGCTATTCAGTGCAAGCTTTATTTATTTTTAAAGAGCAGACTGAGTGAGCAGAAGACTGTTGGAGAGCTTCAGCAGGAAGCTCCGATAAATTCCGCTGTGTCCGGCCCGTGGGGTCCGTTCAGTCCTCGCGTGTTCCTTACCCGCCATATTTCAGTTTGAGCTGGCCGGTCCCTTCTGTCTGGGCTTCAAATTTAGCCCTGCTGATCTGGGGGAAAAGGATCGCACAACTAAAATTTCCGCAAGGGTTGACAGTACCCGGCTTGCTTCGGGTCTTGGAGAAGCAGGGACCGAGCGTGGTGCTGGTGGGGCAGGGGCGGCGTTCCTGCGCCGGGGAGGAGCTGCGCGGGCAGCGGCGAGGGAGGAGGAGGTGACGTCCCGGCAGGTGCCCCCTCTTGATCAAACGGTGCTTTCACCCTTTAGTTTTTGTGATGGGCACGGTTTCTCCATGGTACCCCTGCTACAAACCGAACCGCTGGCTCTGCCGGGGCACTTAAACTCTGCGGTAAGCCCCTAGCGGGAGAGCAAATCTGGTGAAGGCGTAGGTTGATTGCGAAATCGACTGAGGGGGGGCTCCACGGTGGTGTGAAAGGTTTTGGTGGCTTCCAGCCTTCTCCCCGCCGCCCTGGGGGTGCTGCGGGCAGGGTGGAGCCCCCCCCCCCCCCCCCCCCCCCGGGCTGCGGGAGCCAGCCCACGTGCGGCGGCGAGGGCGCAGGCCGGCAGCGCTGGGAGCCGGCGGACATTTGAAGGTATTCATTTACTTCCTCTAATCGTCTTTATGAACTTTAAGAAAATAAACATGTGCTAGGGGACACGAGGTAGGGAAATGTCAGGTTTAAGTGTGGTTTGCGCTGGGTTTTGTGGTTGGGTTTTTTTTGTTTCGTTTTTGTTTTTTAGTTGCCCACATCTTTACCTGCCTCGTCGTGACGTCACGCTCTGCGCACGAGGCGGTGACGGTTCGTCCTTCAGTGCGCGCTGAAGTCTCAAAGCAACGAAAGCACGCGTTTTGTCATCGCGCACGGAGCTGTTTGTGTACATTCTGGTTCTGAAAGTTACAGAAGTGACAGAGGAAAAAATGTGGGGTCCTGTTAAAATTTGCATTAGAAAGGTTTTAGTTTCGGTGTATTTGAGACTCAGTAAATGAAGATCGTTTGGGTACAGCCATGAGGATCTGTGGGTGCATTTGTGTATTAAATAGCAGGGACCCAGAAACACCTACAGCCGGGCGAGCACGCCTTGACGGGGTGGTGGAATTGGGGTTGCTGGTGGAAGGAATGATTTTATCAGTAAGATTGGGCTTCATTACCATTGCCACTGGTAAAACTCAAAATGCAGGTTAGCACCCCATGTTGCTGTAGTCATCCTACTGCAGAATTACCTTCCCCTGCCATCAGTGAATTACAACGATTTGTGTTTAGCCCCAGAAAGGCTCCTTTGTTGTGCTGCTTATTGCTTATGAAATCTTTTTAAACTGTCCTTTAGTTGTGGGATGTAGGATCTGAACCCGTCCCAGGTTATTTTAACCTGAAGAACAGATCAGTTGCTTGCATACCTCCCTGACATCTCTCTGCAATGGGAAAGGAATGCGTTTTGCGGTGGGTTTGCAGGTAAATGTATGAAAAGCTCTCTTCAAGAATACACGAATCCGGTTGGTGCCTCCCTATGGCTCGTCTCCGGTACCTGGAGTGAAGTTCTCAGCTGGAAACGGAGCGTGTTCCAGTTCTTTGAAGTATGTTTTTGCAGTCATCTCCTATCGTCCAGTTAACATTGCACGCAGGAGGGGAAGACAGAAAGTTTGTCCAGGACGCGCCAGAGGCTTTGGGCTGTCACCATGGAAGGTGATCTTGAGCTTCTTGATGAGTTCAGGTTATTTGTAACCTGAATTGAAATACCTGCTTTGCTTAGCAATTAATAATGTCTTTAACGGGACTCAGGTGACACTACTTGGATATACATGCAGCGCAAAGCTCCTGCGTTATCTGTTTTTATTTCTATTGAATTTTGGGCCATGTGAATGTTAATTCTTTCAATCAGGAACATCGTGTGTATCTGTTATAGGTGAAACTGCCGGGGTTCGGAATTATCCTTCGTATGGGTAATCTTCTGAAATGATACTAATTTCATAAGTAGCTCGTATATAAAACAACTGCCCTGACTTGAAAGCGCTGCGCAGGGCCAGTTAAACCGGGAGGAACGCAAAGAGCGCGGTGGCGCAGCGTCGGTCGCTCCTGGGAATCCGCGTTTGAGAAGGGGGGGCTGGGGCGCCGGGGAGCAGGGGCGGCGCGAGTACCCGGCGAGGGTCGGTGTCAGGAGCCACCGGCTGGCCTTGCCAGCTTCATCTCTGAGCCTCTCGTAACGGGACAGCCTCGGCCGCGTGCGGAGAGAGCGCGTCCCTGGGGAGCCTGAGAACTTCGAAGGAGCGTTAGCGAGCGTTCCCAATTCCCCCGCCGGCAGAGCCGTGCGCCACGCTGGCCGCATCCTACGCGAGGAAGTCTCAGGGCTGTTTGTTTAAAGTGTCTGTAAGCAGCTTAGAGTAGCTGTTGTAGAGGTGGAAATATCATAGCTTTAAATCTTATCACCCCACAGCCTGGCAGGTCTGGCAGCCAAGTCTGTGGCCCCACTGAAAGAGGGAATCTCCCGATCCTGGGAGCATTTTGTTCCAATTCCTTGCCCTTTAGTGCTATTCCTCTAAATGAGGAAATTGTTTCTGAAATGGGACTAAGGATTGCCAGGAAGGATGGCGTAAGCAAGCTTAATTCTTGTAGGAAATGTGAGGTTTGGAAGGAACCCCTCCCTCCCATCACCACCGTTTCCAAAGCAGGGTTTTATTTTTGCTGTTTAGCATTGCTCTGTTGGGGAAGATGTTGAGGAACTTGCCGTGCTCGTAGCAGTCTTAAGGGACATAAACGAGTGACCAGAGGGCAGATAAGGTCGTCAAGATGTATCATGATGGATCCCCAAAGTGTCTCGTACCTCTGCAGCTTAACCCAGATGGATTATCTTATTTGCACCAGGCACTTACAGCACCTAACAGACTAACTCTGCTGGCATGGAGCTGATTCCCGCTGTTATTTACTCTTGCTATGCCTATTGCACTGAGCGCCGCACGCCAGACAATGCCCATCTTAAATCAAGTGCTAAGTCACTGCCCGCCAGTCGCCCAGGACGGGGTCTGGTTTTGGGCAGCGTACGTATGAAGCCTCTACAGGCTCAGACTCTTTCCCACACGCTCGTACGACCCACGGCCTCCCGGTAGCACATTGAGGTTTCCCTAACTGCTTCTCGGTCAGTTTTTTTCTTTAAAAGTTCAAAATCTTGGAAAATTAGATTTGTTTGGCTTTTTGGGTCCAGGTGTCCAAACTCAATCTTCTGACTCATATGAACATTTAGCTCTTAACTATGGCGATCTTATCCTCTCTTTACTTAGAAATCTATTTCTTTACTGGGTGAAGACTTGTTCAGTGTGACTTTTTTAAAACACTAGATAAGGTTAAACTACTCATTTTTGTTTTCAAATGTGAGCTTTACTAAAATTAAGTGATATGATTGTTATAAAAAAAAAAAATTTATTATTTGGTCTCTTAGTCATCCATGTCCAAGCTGTGATGCCCCAGCGTGGTCAGCATTAGCCAAATTCTGCTCTAACTGAAGTCAGTGACTGCTTTCTTTGGGTGAAATATTAGGCTAATGCCAGGTCTTCTTAAAAATCTTATCCTTGTTCTTTCCTTAGCTTTTGGCATATGCTTTTAGCTCTCATAAGGGCTTGTTTCGAAGGGCAGATGTCAGGTAGCATGAGGAATGTAGTGGGGAAGCTGGAGTTATCAGAGTAGTGACTGTCGCTGCAATTGATACCGTGTGGCGCATCTCTCGGCAGCCTGCGGGCAGCCCGGTGCCGGGGACAGAGATCCTGCCCCAGGTCTGGCCCTGCAAGGAAAAGGGTTTTTCATCTGCAACTGCTCCTCCCTCTGGCAGGAGTCGCGGGGTGATCCTGTACATCGTCTCTTAAGAGGTTTCCTGCGGACGGAGCTGGGGTGGTGGGGACGGCTCCAGCGATCCCTGCCCGGAGCGCTCCGGAGCGCGCCTGGGTGCCGCAGCCCCGGCTGCTCTGCCAGCCCTGGCAGGGGCGATGACCGGGACCTGGGGGCAAACTGGTCGCTGAAAATCTGCTCCACGGCTACTGCTGCTTGCAGAGCCCTCAGCTGCCTGTACCCGGAGGTGTTCTCTTCCCACGAGGTCTGATGAAAAATTAACACCGGCACTTCTGACGAATGCTGACAGCGTTTGATGGAGAGCTGGGAACACGTCCATCTGTCACTGGAACTGAATTCACTTTCGTAGCGCTAGCTGTAACCAAGTTGGCCTCTTTTACCTTTAAGAAAACCAAAATGTTCCTCTGTGGAACAATTCCCTCCTCCTCTTTCATCCCCAGCCTTCCCCCCGGAGCACAGAAAGCGAGTCCTCAGGCCCCCCCAGCCGTAGCTCCCGCCTAACTGGGGTGGTTGTGTCAAGCAAGGGCTGAGGAGGTATGGAACTAAATCAACAAATTCTGATTTGTTGGTTCAACTTGAGTACAAACGAGCTAAGGAAAAACCAAGCTGGAAATGGAGAGCAAATATCTGCGAGAGGCAAGCCGCAGCTTGCAGTAAAGAAAATGTTTGCAGAAAACGCCAGCATTACAGGTTTATCTAAGGTGTGGTCTAGCTTAAGCTGCAGTAATTACCCAAGGTACCATAGCTGTGGCTGGAGAATGAAGTGCTTTATGCACTTAACCCATTCGTGCCTCCCGAGACCAACCACAGCGTTGCACTCAGGCCAAGCCCTGGCTTTCCCCGTGCAACTGAAAATTCCTAAGTAAGCTCCCATCCTCCTCCCGGCCACGGGGGCTTTGAGGTTCTGCATTCTCACGGCGGTTCGCAGCATTACGGACTAGCAAACAGGCCAGCCAGCTCTGCGCTTCCACTATTTATAGGTGCTGGTGATTCCAAAAACTGTAGGCAAAGCAGTAAAATGAGAGAGGAAACCTTGGAAAATAGAGAAGGGCTGTGGGGAAAACCACTTGCTAGGTAGTTACAGATGGGGTTGGGAATACCCGTGGAGAGAGAATCCTGGGTGAGTAAGGGAGATGAATTTAAACTTGCCAAATGTTGGCTGGAAGTGCCTGGTGGTTGAATTATCAGTGGGCAGAAATCCTGCTGTCTTCAGGAGAGCTGCGGAGAGCTTGCCTGGTTTGTGCCGTTCTGGAGGAACAGGAGGCTGTCCAGGAGGATGGCAAAATAGTCAAGCAAATTGGGAAGCTTGGCCAAAAAGGACTTGTAAGCATTTGAAGGTTTAAACTGCTAAGTGAGTACAATAGATGGTCTATCGTGGACGAATTCCCGGGACCTGGCTGAGGAGGAGGACGCTGAAGTCTGTGCTCCAAAGTCTTTCGTTCACAGACGTATGGAAAAATGGCTTTCAAAGAAGAGAGCAAGTGTTCACCTAATTTAATACTAAATATTAATATTACATTTTATACATGCTTGCAAAGGATCTGACTTGGGACCAATAACTTCTGGTTTACTCCAAGCATTGTGCGTGATGTTTTGACATGTAAAATCAGGGGTGAGTCCACCGCCTCCCATGCCGACACGTTCCAGTGTTTGATCTTCTTGAATAGTTCTTGTGGTTGGCTCCTCAGACCAGGGTTAATCATCTTCCCTGGCTAGCGCCGGTATCTTGGGTCTGACTGCGATTTGTTTGGTTTTGACTTCCAGGGAATTAATCAGGAGCTGTTAGTTGGGGTTGGGGGAATCATTGTTTCTTGGCTTGCCAAACACTGTAATTTTTAGTAAGTTTTCTGGATTGCCAGAGTGAAGCCCAACTACCCGCCAGCCCTTGCATCTTCTGTTCTTGGGGAATCTTTGTTGAGGAGGAGGCTGTTCTGGCATGTTTTCATGTGTGCTACGTTTATTTTTAAAATGTTTTCCAAAGAGGCTTGGCAACACGGGCTGAGGCTGTCATTACTGTGAAGAACTGGAAAATAAAAGAACAGCTGGTGCGTTTGGTGTCCTGGGAGCTGGCACTCCTAGGATTCCCTCTCCAAAAGTAAAATCAAGCTATGTATTTGTTTGTCTTTCATCATGTATAATAAATTATAAGAAGCTGAGAAAAAAGCCAAGCCAAATCCTGCAAAAAATCAGTTGGAAGTTGTCAAACGCCCACTGGCTAAGTACGTTCTTGGCAATACGGGAGAGGAAAGAAAGTGGTAGGGCAATCTTCATTAAGTTTATTACCCTAAATTACTTAGGGCCCTCTCCTTAGTTTGCATAGGCAGTTCCGAGTCCCCTGACCGAGAGGTGCCCGGCAGCCGGTCAGGAGCGCGACGGCAGCCGAGGGGCAAGCGGCACGGCGTGCGGCGGGACCGACGGCAAATACCAAAGCTAGAGGCGCTGGAGCTCCAGCTGTGCTGGCTGGTCTGGAGGAGCAGGCGAGCCTAAGGATCTGGACTAAACTTCCCGCGTTGCCTGTGCAGCACGGAGCCCGCGGCACGGCACCGCGTCCCACGCTGGCCTGCGTCACTCGCTCCTCCTGGGCTTCCCGCCGAACGCTCTTTGGTTAGCTCTTTATTTACTTTAAGGGTCTGCTCGGTATCCGCTCGTTTTGGTTTTTTATCTTGATTAAATATCTCCCTAAGTTTGGCTTTCCCAGCCCCTTTATTTCCCTATGGAAAAACCTATGGAGGGAGAGGTGTGCGTCGGAAAGGCCCGCAAGAGCCAGAGTGTGCGCGCTGCGCCTGGCCGGCGTCCATCCCTCCCCAGCATCGACGTACTGGAGATCGGACCTGGAGATCGGACTCGTACGCCGTATTTTTCCCGTGTTCCCTGCACAGAGCTGTGAGTTCTGCTTCCTCTGGGTCCTCTTTGTAGCTGAGAGCATCCCCGTCATCCCCCGTGGGCTTTCAGAGAGAGCGCGTTCGTTGCGGTGTTTGTGGAAGTTGCGAGTATTTCCTTGTCCTGTTTGTTCTGAACTTATTACAGCGAATACGCAAGGGTAATTTGAAAATCCTGGATTTAAGGGAAATACGCTATGCACCACTATTTTGGGGGACTGGCCAGGTTTCTCTGCCAACCAAAATGTCGCTGTGGCTTTTCTTGGAAGACTTTCCCATGTAGAAAAAAAATCCACTTGCACTCATTTCTCTTGTCTCTCTGCGCCTCTCGCTGCCTCCCTGTCTGTCTTGAACTTTCTTTTCTTAAACATTTTTATTTGTTGTTCAAATATTTGCAGTCCTTAGGAGTGCAGAAAAACTTCAAGCATTTTGAAAACACAGAAGGGCTCCTTACGCTCAATGAAAATTACCGAGATATTGCTTTAAAGTGCCCTGCTTAAATAAATTAGAGAGTTCTACAACTCTTAAATGCCCCATAGAGATGCAAGAGGCACCTAGAAGAATAGGCCAGGTCACACTTAAATGAATCTCTCTTGAAGAACATAACAGTAATAAGATAAACTGAGTCTGCCCTAAACCGCAGCGGCACAGATAATAACACAATCCAGCTCCCCTAAATGAATCTCGCTCAGAGGAAGGGACCAGGTGACAGGCTGGAGCAGGAAAAGGGAAAAAAATTAAAATTATTTAACCTGTTGAAAGAATCAATTTTTCTGAGTCTCAGAGCAAAACGCCGCCGGCCTTACGGACGGCGTTTCAGGAGCAGAAAGGCTTTTAAGAGCATTTCCTTTCGTACAGAAGCAATTTGTTGGCTAGATATACGCAGCAATATGAATTTAGCTGCTGCAGGTAGGAACTAATAAAGCGCTGGTTTGGAGTGCTGGGCCTTTCTTTCCCTGTAACCTCTAAATCCAGGATTTAACCCCAGAGAGCGTCAGAATATTGTGGCGGTTGGAGTTTTGTCAACAGGCCCTGCGCAAATTGAGTTTGGTGGCTTCGTCAAGGTTATGTAACAGCAAACATTCGGAGAAATCGGGCACAATTGTCAGCCTTTGCTCTGAAAGGGCACAGGATTAAATGAGCATAAAAATTTAATTGTCCTCTCACCCTGAATAAGGCTGGGGCTTTCCATATTAGGGTCGGGCTGGCAAGTTGAGCAGCAATTTTTATCTGGCCCCTGGATAAATAGATGCATTCAGCCTTCCCGGGCCTTCAACCTTCATTAACACAGAAATTAATCACATAAATTAAACATATATATTTTGCTGGAAAAAGCCTTAACAAGCTGCATCCTCTACTGGACGAGAGAAAAGAACCAGGCATGTGGACACATTTAGCCTGACAATGCCAGGGCTTCCAGAACATGTTTAGGTTTCTGCCCTTAATTTTCCAGGGGCGGGGGGGCAGCTGGTGTCGTCGGCTCCGCTAAGCACGGCGGGCTGGGGCAGCACAGACCCCGCCTCGCCTGCCGTTTGCTCCGGGCTCGCCCGTTCCCCTTCTCGACGTGTTTTCTTTTTGAAACTTCATGGGTACGTTGCTGTAGTTCAGTGGAGGCATACTGGTGTGTAATGGGAACAACCAAGCACAGAACTGGTCCTTTAGATCTTATGGGGACAAGTGTATTCCGGGGCTTCAGCGGTGAAAAGTAACACACCTAAGGTACCAAATTTGTGCCAGATAATGGCATTTTACAGTGACGCGGCCTCTCTCGTTCCACGGAATCCCACAGAGGGTCACAGGTAGCTTCGTGGCAGCAGGCTGTGCCCGGTTCTGGAGGGAGTCGCTGCGGCCGGCGGAGCGGTGGGCCGGGAGCGCGGGGGATGCTCACAGCAGGACAGTGGCCGAAAACCCGGGCGCTTGCCAGGGCAGCGGGGGGAGCTCTGCTCCTCCGCCTCCCGCCGCGAACGGCACCGTGTTATGTGATAACGTTGACCGTAAGCCATTCAAATAAGGCAGGATTTGCTTAAAAGCAAACGCTTTGTATTTAAGGTTTATTTTCCTCGTGTTTAAAATATGAAATTACAGAGTAAAAGGAAGTGGTAAAACCTCTGTCACTCAAAGCCCTGGGAATGCATCCGCTTGTTCACACATGCTCCCTGCTTATTCAGAGCGGGGCTCTCGTTTTACCAACTCCTCCAACGCTGGGATGTGTTTAGAGGACGGCTCCGTCTGAGCCAACGTTTTGCTTTCCAGGCCATTATAAGGAAGAACGCGCCGCACCGGACCTGCCTTTCGCTTGGGCGCCAGTGGCGAATAAAATACTCAAAGCACAGTTGGAGATGGGCCCGACGGTGTGCGAGGCATGAGCCCCCTTAGGTGGCCAAAGCGCCGCCCGTGGGGTGGAATGCCACGCGTGGTGGCGGGGTTCAACCCGGCTGGCAGCTCAGCACCGCGCGGCCGCTCGCTCGCACCCCCCTGCAGCGGGATGGGGGAGAGAATCGGGGGTGGGGAAAGAAAAAAGTAAGACCCGTGGGTTGAGATAGAGAGAGTTTAATAAGAGAGAAGAATAACAATAGTAATAATAGTAATGGTAAGGGAATATACAGAATGTATAAAGCAAGGGATGCACAGCGCAATTGCTCACCACCCGCTGACCGATGCCCAGCCCGTCCCGAGCCCCCATCACTCTCCCCCCCCAACCGCCTAAGCCCCCCCCGCATGCCGTTCTATGGGCTGGAATAGCTCTGTGGTCAGCTGGGGGCAGCTCTCCTGGCTGTGCCCCCCTCCAGCTTGTTCTGCCCCCGGCCGAGCAGGAGAAGCTCAAAAAGTCCTGGAGCAGTCTGAGCACTTCTGGGCAACAACTAAAACCATGGGTGTGTTATCAACATCCTTCTGGTACTAAATCCAAACCACAGCACTGTGCTGGCTACCAGGAAGAAAATAAACTCTATCCCAGCCGAGACCAGGACACGGGGGGGCGCAGGGGATGGGGCAGCCCCGGGTCCCCCGCTGCTCCACGGGGCAGGGGACGCTGCGTGCTCCTCCGAAAAGCCCCCAGCACCAGGTGCGTCTCACGTGCTTCCGAAACCTGGCGTTCGCCTTCAGAGGAGCTGGCAGCTCCCTGCCATGAACCGGCTGGGAACCAGACCTGTCTTTTCCCATGGAAGAACAGCCAGGGTTTCACCACAGCTCACACGGAGGATCAGATGAAATGTTGGGGGAAAGCCTTACTGTTACGTGTGTGCTTGTGCAGGTGGGTGGGTGGCTGGGGGTCCTTGGAGAACCCGGTGCCTAGGAGAGCAAACGAAAGAGCGTGGTTTTGGCACCTTAGCCGGCTTTCTGGAAGCCCCTGTCCCATTTGGAATTTTGCAAAGCTGGAGAGGGGAGGGAGGCCAGGCAGCGGAAGGGTGAGGGGCACTGGAAACCTGGGGAATTGTCCCTGGCACCCTGCTCTTCCCCTCACTCCTTCCTGTTGCTCCTCTCCTCTGGAAGACTTCTGTCCTTTGATAGGGAGGGAGATGAACAGGAGCATTGTATCTGGGGAAATCATTTGGATTTGCGGTTATTTTTTTTTCTTTTTCCGTTAAATTTAAATGTTTCCCACAGAATTTTTCAGTCATGCAAGCGCAGCACTTCTGATTAGGAAATGACCATGGGAGACAGCTCAGTTTTGATTATCCAGCAGAGAATTCAAAGTAGCTCACACCGACAGAGGTAGCCACTATGGTCACTTTTAATAAGATTAAGTTTCCTTCTCCGAGGTGTCTTGGCTAAAATGTGAGGGTTTCGAGAAGTAGAAAAGTACGCTCAGGTGGCTGGAGTTGTTGCACCAGGTACGTCCTCGTTTTCCCTGGAAAGCCTGGCTCTCCATGCCTGCTCCTCCCAAACACACGCCCCGGGTTCTCAAGGGCATTCCCTCCTCCCGTGTCTCCTGAGCGTCGCTGCTGTGCGGTCAGCCTGCGCCGGGCCAGGCCTCATCCCTGAGGGCCGTGGCATTGGCAGTGTGATCCAAGGGGGTTAAAGGATCAAAAATAAAGTACCACGCATTTGACCTGGGGGGGGGGCGAGGGGGGTTGGGGGGAAGAAAAAAAAGTAGAGTTTCCGAACATTAAAACATACTATAGGATAAAAATATGCAGCCTGAGAAATGCTAGAGCTAAGTTACAAGTGGGAGTAAGGGTGCATGGAGGCATCTTGTTGCTCCTGTGTTAGACATGGGAAAGAACCCAGACCTCTGAGAGACTTTGAGGAAGTGATTTTGGGTTCACGCACCGCCGTTTGATGTTACCGTCGTCAGGCTGATCTACTGCATCTAGGAGAGCGTCAGGTATCATCACAG
Source organism: Butorides virescens (assembly GCA_017310255.1). Classification (NCBI taxonomy): domain Eukaryota; kingdom Metazoa; phylum Chordata; class Aves; order Pelecaniformes; family Ardeidae; genus Butorides; species Butorides virescens. The sequence goes on along the minus strand of JADKXX010008082.1, from coordinate 60,216 downwards.
CAGATTGTGTCTCGTTACCTCGGAATACTGATCATCACATTGGTATTTTCTTGTTGTTAATATGAGTTTTATTGCTGGAATACTAAATGTGAGCAGAGAATATAAGCTGTGACAACCGGTATTAGAAAATCTTTGATGAAAGATTTAATCAGCAGAACGAGACCTTTCTTAAAGAAAATATTTCATGTTTATTTGTTACTACGGTACCGGTACCTCCATTTACCTTCTCTCTTTAAGCTTAATGGTAGGACCTGCCATTTGAATTTAACTGTAAGAGCCTTAAACAGCAACTACTTTGATTCAAGCTAATTAAAGTAAGTTTGTTATTAAGTGTTCATCTTGCTTCTCGGTACGCTGTGCTTGCCCAAACCCAGCGGCCGAGCGGGTTGGTTTAGGAGGTCTTTCCTCTCCCTCGGGATGCAGGGAGCGGTATCCGTGTAGCAGTGGGTCGTGGCTCAGAAGCGGCGTTGGGGGGGTGAAGAAGGTTGCCGTGGGGGGGTGAAGAAGGTTGCCATCTCTCAGACCTAAAGGATTTCAAAGGCTGCAAGCTGAACAGAAACTCTTTTAATTTCATGCCACCCATCTTGTTTTCGTGGTGACCCATGAAAATTGACACAAGGCGGCGGTACGCCAGCGCTTCTCAAAGGAAAATCAGTTTCTTACTAGAGCTTTGGGAACTCGGAAAAAAGCCATGGGAGCAAGCTTTATTTCTCTCTTTCAGCCAGCAGAAAGTTTCCCAGGTTTATGATCTAGCTTAAAGCAGAGAAAGGTCTGTGCAGTGCAGAATGCACCGGGGGGTGGCTGCACCCAGGGCACCCGCTCCGTTTTGGGCCAGGTCACGCCCCGGCCAGGCTCGGTACCAGTAGAAATGCGCTGCATTTGTATCAGTTGTGCTTTTCCCTGCCCGTTGTGGTCCCTCCCTTGGGTTTACCTCCCAAAGTGAAACAAGCAGTGGGTGACGGCCGGCAGAGCGCCCCGCGGAGCTGGGCTGGTTTTTGGTGGCTCGCAATGCTCAAGTGCCCGGGCGAGCGCGTGCAAAGCAGCCCAGGGCCGGAGCTTGGACCCAAACAGCCTCACCCTCCTTCCTCCCCACGCCAACTTGCCAGGGCCTTCGGCTGTGCCCTCCCCGTGCCAGCCCCTCCTTATTTCACCTAAGGTGTTTTTTTGGGAAAAGGATGTCTCCAGCCTGCCGGCCGATGGGAAATGGGGATAGACGGATGAGCACGGTAGCAGCTTTCCACCTCGGCCCTACAGCAGCCCTCCCTTCCTGGGCTCTCGCCTCGCCTGCCCGGGTTGGTTCTGGCTGGTGTGGCCGCAGAGGCGCCAGGGCAGACCCTCCAAGTGGGTGGGACTGGGTGGTGGCTGGGGTGCAGCTCGTCCTGGGTGGAAAACAGCATCGCCCACGCTCCTGTCAGCACCACGGCACGCAAACCCCTACGAAACATTTGCTGTACGGAAATCTCCAGCGGCAATGAGCGCGCGGGTCCCTCTCCTGGAGGCTGTGGGCCCCCCCGAGCCGAGGGGCAGATCCTGCTGGGTGCAGAATGCAAGGTGTCCCCTCCCCAGCAGCCTACGGCGTGCAGGGTGACGAGCCGGCCTCGTGGTGCTGGGCGCCCCCACGTTCTCCATCCCGCCCGCCGTGACGGAGGGTGCTCGGGAGCACGCTGCGCTGCGAAGGATGAAGCCTGTCATCTCTTCTGGTTTTTTCAGGAAGAAAAAAAATCACCACTGAGAGTCTCCGAGAGCCTCTGGTTTTTAATGATCCATCCGTACCTTTCCATTGTGTTCTGCTGGAGAAGACGTTTAATTTATTTTAAAAGATCTGGGGTGTTCAGCGGGCCCCGTTTGCACATTTCTCGTGGCATAGCCAGCATTCCCAGCAAGGGCAACTTCTTAGCGTGGCAGGCTACAGAACAATGCAGCTTTTTTTCTTTGCCCCTCTTTCTCCCAAGGAACACAAGTCTCCCGGAGAAGAGAGCATCTCTCATTATATAAAAACCGCGTGAGCCTGGCTATGTGTACCCTACAGGTGGGAAATACCAACTTTAATAAAAATGAGCCGTTCCAGGCATGGGTGCTGTGAGGCTGGTGGCAAAACTGATTGTCCCCATGGCTGAAAATGCATGAAGGAAACAAGTGTTTTCGGGGGGAAAGGACAGGGTTCCATTTAATCTGTAGAGAAAGTGCAGCTTTAACTCTTTCGGGCAGGAGAGGGCTGCCTGCGAGGTGCACGGACCGCGCTTTTGGCGGGGGAGCCCGGCTCCCTGGCCCGAGCTCGTTAGTGCTGCTGCAGGAGGAGTGATAACAAACTCCCCTTTGTCTTAAGTTGTATCTACAAATTCTCACAGGGAGAAACAAGCCGCACCGCCACCAAACCCCCCCCCGGCCCAAGATACCAACCCCTCGCTATTTTCGCATGTGAAAATCCCCTGAGAGAAATATGTTGTATTGCTACTGTAGATAGAGTGCATGTACTCAAGAACAAAGAGGGCTTAAGAAGAAGACATGGTGAATATATAATAACTCTGAATAAATACGGTAAGTCCTCTCTTGTTTCTTTGCAAGTGCTTTTCAAGAAGTGAATAATAGTAAAGCTCTCCAAGTCACTTAGGGTCTGAGCCTGCAAATATCTACTCATATGAGTACTTCTTACTCGTGTAAGTAGTCCCATTGAAGTCTGTAAACCTGCTCACGTGAGTAAGGCTAAACAAGTTCAGGGTCTAAAACACTGTGGGGGAGACAAAAGCATATACAAGTACAGCCCTAAGACTCTTCAGACATGGAGCAGCAAAAGATTTATCTGAGGCTTCCAGTGTAAAGCCTTGTAAATTAGTAGGAAGATCTAAAAAATCAGGCCGCCGCTGCATTGGGAAGCAATGGAGCTCTCTTAATATGGGGATATGGGGGTAATGTGATGGAAAGACTTAGGTGCAGCCTGGCGTCTAGCGCTGGGGTTCTGTACTCCTCCCAAGCAGGGCAGTAGCTGGAAGTCCAGCGAGCAAATAATTATAGTAATCGAGTCAGGATGAGACAAAGGAGAGGCCGTTATTGCAGCGACCGGCCAGGGGAACAAAAGTTTGGCTGGCGGGGTTTCCGAAGGCGAGCGGGATTTACCCCATCATGTGGGATATAAACTTCGATGCATTTAAATTGTTTTGCAGACTTGTTTGCTTCTACTTTTTAAAGAGATGAGAAATAAACCAATATTGACCATCAATTTAGCAGATTAAATTTTGGGCAGCAAGAAATGGAAATCTGCGCAAAGCCAGGGCTCGCTTCTCTTCCATGCTTGCCAATATAAAAATGATCTGTGATGGAATCCTTCTGCCCCGCGTTCAGTCTGATGAGGCGAGGGGTGAAATTCTTCCCATGCTAAAGCCAGAACTGTAGAAGGAGCAAACTCTCCTCTCGCGGGCTCTTTGGGGAGGCTCTGGGACCCCGCGTGCCTTGCACCCGTGGGGACTGCAGGCCGGCCGTGCGCGTCTCCTGCCGACCCTTGCCGTAAGTCAGGCTTTACCCTTCAACAAAAAACCTTGGCTGGTCTTGTCTGATTCCTGATGAATATGTGACGCAGCCTCGAGGTATTTTGGGATAAGTAGTAAGGAATCTGCCTGGCTGGCCACCTTGTCTGCTTTGCACCCTGGGTAGGGTTGGCCATGTGGGTATAGGAAGGGCGTGGTCCAAGGGTCAGTTTTCCTCCAGTTGGTAAACCTGTGTCCTAATCTCCATTTTGCAGGAAGGGAAAGTGAATTTTAGAGAAATTAAGGCCTAATGTCATGAAAGTCAATGGGAAATAAACGGAAGATGGTATTTTGGGGGATCTGCTCCCAGCGATTTCCTCAGGGTGACCCATGAAGTTTCTCTTGGAGGAGGCCCGTGACACCTCCTGGTGGAGATCCAGCTCTTGCCTTGTGCTTGCCTTACGGTACCCCTTACCTTTCAGGTGGGTTTGCCTCCCGCCTACCGGGCTGCTCTTGAGCAAAAGTCTCTTGATGTTTGGACATGGGTGGAAATGCTGGGCAGTGTTGCCGCTCCGTTGCCATCAGTTCCGTGTTCTTTTGTAACTTGTATAGTTTTTGGAAATTTTTAAGCAAGGCTGAGGGAGTCTTACCCTTCTGCTGAAAGTGCCAAGCTACCGTCGTGTTGTTTCCATCACCATTGCGTTGGCTGTGCTCGAGGTCCCTTTTTCCTGGTCGGTGAAGTTGTCCTGGATTTTCTTTTCCCAAAGACAGAATTTTATTCGATAACCTGGACCTTTCCGTGAAACGTGACTTGAAATTCCTTGATTCGCTGGGATCAGATCCCGTACCTGAAATGCTGAGAAAGCCAGCAAGGGCAGAGATGCTTCTTGCAAAAATTAGGGGTGATAAAAATGCCTGTATCCAGACTGTTCCCAGGAGCCCAAGGAAGTTTGCCTGCCTGATTCGTAATGCCGTAGATTGGACCCTCTGGACTTTGATTTTGCCACTTTAAAGCCAGCGGTATTTATATGAAGTTAATGGGGTTTCTACCAGTGCAAAATCTGTCCTCTCCTCTTTCAACTTTTCAGAGAGATTTCATTTTTGTGCCTTTTTTTCTTTTTTTCCCCCAAAGAAAAAAAGAAACATTTAAGGGGGGAAAATAGAGATAAGAAAGCCCGTGAAGAAATACTATTTCTAAGTAATGTACTTTTTTCAATGACAGCTTAGTATTTTTGTTAAACGGCACCACTTTCAGCTTTCAAAAAGGTTTAGCCAACAGTGCTCACACTGCTTTCGACAAGGTAAACCTTCCCCACCCGTTATAACCTTTAGGTCATTCCAATCATGTTATTTCTCCCATAATGCCAGAAGTAATGGAGTAGGCAGGAAGTGAAAGTAGAAGTTATACAGCGCTGCTCTCCGGCCTTTTGTTTGCTTGTCTATAACTACCTTAAACTACTTCCTTCTCATCATTATAACAATGGGATGAAATGGTTCTTTATAAATGGCCATGAAGTAAAGGCAGGCTGCAAAGGCTTCTGTAACCTATTATTATGACCTTTCTCTCATCAGTAATTGTTTAGCAATTTGTACCTGAAAAATCCAAGCTGCCTGTAATGTGCCACACAAGGTGTGGTGAAAGGGCTTTGGAGACAGCTAGAATAATTATTAAATACCAAGGTGGTACAAGGCAGCGAGCCTAAGCAGCATGAAAAGGCAGCGGAAGGTTGAATAACGAACGCATCTCCAAACGCATTAGGCCCTGGCTCGGTTTGGTGGGAGAAATGCACGGGGTCTAACGCGGAGGGGTGCTGACGCCGAGCCCGGAGTCGCTTCGTTACGGAAAAGCCCCACCAGACCTGGTGTAATTCTGCCACAGGTTTCTGTGGGCAGAAACCAGACTGGGCAAAACTCGGGGTGTCTCTCGGGAGTAGCAGGAGCACAGAGCCCCGAAATGCCCCGGTGCTTTGCCCGTAAGCCCCAGGGTCTGTGGTAAGCACTGCTTCGGCGGTGGGGCCCACCAATGTGTTCGGATCACAGAATCACAGAATTGCAAGGGTTGGAAGGGACCTCGGGAGATCACCCAGTCCAACCCCCCTGCCCAAGCAGGCTCTCCTAGAGCAGGTTACACAGGACTGCATCCAGGAGAGGGTTGAATATCTCCAGAGAAGGAGACTCCACAGCCCCCCTGGGCAGCCTGTTCCAGTGCTCTGTCACCCTTACAGTAAAGAAGTTTTTCCTCATATTCAACTGAAACCTCTTATGTTTCAGTTTGCACCCGTTGCCCCTAGTCCTGGCGCTGGACACCACTGCAAACAGACTGCTTCCGTCCTGATGAAGGATGAAGGCTGCAAGCAGCCTGACCTTCCCCAGACTCCTTCAGCTGGTCTCTGGGGGCAGATATAATGCCAATAACGGTATTTTTTCAGGGACTTTTGAGCATGGCAGCTGATGGAGCCGTCCTTGCGGCTGGCGATGGCTCAGCGCCAGGCACGGTGGGGACGGGCGAGGGTAAGGCAGGATGGATGCCGGGAAGCGCCCGCGGGCTGCGCACGCTGCCGTCTCTCCAGTCCCGTTGTGATTGCTGCAAGGTCTTTTGATTACATTTTGGAACCGAAAAGTAAAACCTCTGAAGTGTCCAGAGTTTGCCTTGGGCTGGATCATTTGAGGTGTTTTGTCCAACTCTTCCTTGTCCCAGGTCTGGCCACTCGCTGTGTTGTGTGGTTTGGCTTTTGCTGGCCCTTTTCCCGTACCCGTTAGTGTTTGCCCGGCGAGTGCCAAGGCTCTCATTCTTCCTTCCCTGAATGGCTCCAAATTTGCATCTCCTGCAAACAGCCCAGCTGCTGGAGGCGCGCGGGCGGCGAGCGGCTGACGCGCTGTTTGTACACACGTCTCCTGGGGTCGCAGCTCGCTCCTTGGCTACGCGGAGAAAATAATATCGCTTGACTTTCTTTTTCACACTCTTGGCTTTTTTTTTTTTTTTTTTTAAATTCTTCCTTTTAAAATATTTTGACAGATTTTTCTAGTTTTGTGCCTTTGGCAACAGCCGGCGTTGGCTTATCTCTTTAGTTGGGCTTTTCTTCAGGAGGGTTTTGAACGCCGCCAGCCTGGGTGGTTAACGAGGGAGAGGAGGGCAAAGAGGCAGCCATGAAGATGGGGCGAGCGCGTGGCGGCGGAGCTCTCGGGCAGGGATCTGCCGTGCGTGCCCTCTCCTGGCTGGAAGCAGCCAGCTCAGGCCGCACGCCATGCTGCCAGCGAGCCATGGCCTGGGGATCGACGCAGCAAACCAGACCGGGCTCTTCCTCCCTAACCTCAGCATGCTCCTCCGTAACACTCTGGGCTGCCTGCCCCCCCCCCCCAGCCCCAGCACATCTTTTCCAACCCGCTCCCCCCGGCCCCAAGTCTGGCAGGAGGCTGCTGGTGGGGTGACGGGTCCCCCCCAGCGTCAGGCTGCCGGTGAGCGCGGTCACCCCCCCCCTGTGGGTGCTGGTGTCCTCCCTCCCGCGCAGAGCCGCGCTGCCACAGCCGATGGAGACCTGGGGAAGGAGGTTCTGGGATCCAGCTCGCCCTTCCCAAATCGGGATGGCTGCAGGGTGCTACGCCGTGGGCTGGCCACCGGCCCCGCGAGCCTCGCTCCCGGGGGCTTCGCAGAATAACTGTATCCGAGCCTCCCACGGCTTTTCCAGATTGCTTCCTCCTCTTCCTTCTCCAGGAGGAAACGTTGTTGGTCAGACCCCGGCTGCGGTGCGGTCACGGGCACCAGCAAAGGGGCTGTCACTGGTGCGTTATCCGTGTCGTGGGGGCCACCAGGTCTCGGGGTTCTGGCTGCAGCAGGAACACCAAAGGAGAAGGTTGGTTCTTGCCCCAGAGCTCGGCGCTGTCCCACCCGGCGGGGCAGGTTTGATGCTCGCCCTGCCGTTCACCTGCCTTAGAATCATAGAATCACAGAATGTTTTGGGTGGGAAGGGACCCCTAGAGGCCACCCAGCCCAACCCCCCTGCAGGAGCAGGGACACCTTGAACCAGACCAGGTTGCTCACAGCCCCGTCCAACCTGGCCTGGAATGGTCCCAGGGATGGGGCCTCAATTCATTAATAGCTTCATTAATAGCTTCATTAATACGGGATAGCAGAGCACCGAGGGATCGGCCCCGTGTGTTTGCTGCCTCCCACGGGAGGGGCAGGGGCTTGGTGGTTGCCCTTGCCGGGGGCGCTGGGCTCTGGGGTGAGGCGCCCGACCCGCCAGTGCTGGTCCCTGGGGGGGACGTGGTGGCCTTGATGCCCCAGAGGCGGCTGCCTTTTGCTGCCACGGGCGCTGTGATGGTTGTATAGCGTTTATTTAACTCTTTGGAGAAAACCCAAAAGCTGTGCCTTAGCAAACCAGCATATTCTGTACTGTTATTTAGCCTAACCTGCCCGATGTCGCGTTACCTTTGGCAAGGGAGGAGCCAGATAAATCCAGCTGAACGCGTAAGCCGAGCCAATCGATGTGTGTGCAGAGCAAAGCAAAAGCCAGTTTTTCTCTCTTCCCCCGGTGTTTTATTTATCAACCTTTTACACCAGTTTCTTTCTGCTTTCAAATCCCAAAGGAGTGATGATGGAGAAGGCTTTTCTTATCTGCTGCTGAAGAGAAACTGAGGCCCTAATCCTGCAAATATTTATTCCCGGGCTTAACTTTAAAATTAAGGCTGTTCATTAATCGTGGCAAGACCAGCAGACGATTTATCTTCCAGAAGAGTCCAGCCAACCTTCTCTCGGTGGGACGGGGCTGCTCTTTCCCCCACGGATGCCGTCAGGTCCGACCATTTCCCGTGGCTGCTCTTGGACCCCGCTCAGTTTGCTTCCAGCTGATAGGAAAGCGGTGGGAAAGGTCGCTCCGTGAAGTTTTAGATTTGTGTAGGAGTTTTGGTGGATCCCTTGAAATTCAGCGGAAAGCTCAGTTTTTAAGTTGGGCATTCCGAGTACCAAATTAAGCTGTCAGGGTGCGAAGTGATCCGGGGGAAGATGCCTACGAGCGCTCCGGCGGGCGCCCGCGTCCCTTCCCTCTCCGTGCTGCCTGGTAAGGCTTAACAGCAGCACTAGGGGCTGGGAATTACATTTTAGTAATTCTTTTCTAGTTATGTCAGATTTCTAGCATGCTATTAGAGACATATGTGTCATCCTCACCATCACCCAACATATCATTGCTGTTTCAAACTGTTACCAGAGCTGTTGACACAGAATATTGTGTCTGTCGACAGCTCCAATTAGTTGGCGTGTCTGACTACTGACAGCACAGTCTACTTTTGTTTATGAAGACGGTGTGAGCTGTATCTCACTCTCGCAACCTCCAGTGGCAGACAGATGGATAGAACTATATAATCATCAACGGAAGCGGGTGATATTCTGTCTTCACAAATCATCATGTGGAGCAGAACCAACGGCCTTTTGTCTGCTTTCAGAAATGACTGCAAGATTCCTCCCATCTGTCAAGTTATGAGGATGAATATGTATAAAATACATCAGATATATATGCGGGGTTTTGTGTTGGGGGCTTTTTTTTTTTTTGTTTGACTGGGGGGCGAGGGGGAAGGGGGGAAAACTGCTTCTGAATTTCCACCAGATGTTGGCTACGAGAGATGGAACGGCAGAGGGAGAAGCACAATCGTTTTCTCTCAAATGGAACTTTCTTGAGGTTGTTTTTTATTTTTTTTAAAAAAAGGAAGGGACCAACCCCTCATCGTTTGCAAATGGGGAGGCTGTGCCGTTGCAGCTGAGCGCGGAGTTCAGTCTAGCGCACCCCTCGCCTGGATTTAATCCTCTCTATTGTGTGATTATAAAATCTTAGCAGCTGCCCGGCCGGGGATGTGCTGGTTTTCATTTAAGAGCAGTTACAGATACAAACCGCTCTCAGAGGCACGGTCCCTCAGGCACAGCGTCCTCCGGGCTCAGGGGGGGCTTGTCCTGAGAGCAGCCCCCCCAGCAGGTAAGGGGCATCCCTGGGGCTCGGTCGGCCGAGCAACCCACGGGGCAGTGTTCCTGACAACACCTAGAACGTCGGTGTGACTGCTGTTTTCTTAAGAACAGTGAGATTAATTGAGATACACAGATTATTTTTTTAAAGAGATGAGGCTTTCTTTCCTGAGGGTAACGGCGCACCGAGATTGCCGACAGAACTTTTGTTCTAGCCAGCAAGTTCTTACAGAGCGGACAAACACCCGCTTGGAAGCGGGGGGGAAATGGGAATGTGAGTTGTGTTTGTGGGGTTTCTCTGCCTCGGTTTCCCTCTCTGGGCCGGTTTCTCGGCTCTCCTCTGCTCTCACACGCGCTGCAGCGTCCAAGCGCTGGTCCTGGCTGCCGAAAGCGAATTCGTGTTTGTTACTGACTGAGGCGGAGCAGGATTTGAGCTTTACCCAGGAATTAAGGAATGCAGATTCTCTTGTTCCTGTTTGCTGTATTTCATGTAGCACATGAACAAATGCCGTTTCCTCGCCCCGGTAAGAAATGAGCTGTAACCTCGGAGAGGTGCCCTGACTCTCCCTGCAGCGTCGGCAGGACCTGGCGTACGAAATGTAAGCGTCTCCGTAAAGCATCAGAGAAGAGCACTGGTGGGGAGCATTTTGGGGTTGTATTTTTACTTCAGGATCAAATTCTTATGAAGGCATTTGGAAAAAACCCAGTGATATCCAGGGTAGTTTTGGTGATTCCCCTCCCCGTCCTGCCCCCCCCCCCCTTTTTTTACCCCTCAGTATGGTCGGTAAAACTGGTAACCCAGTGAGTAGAAGTTAGTGGGAGGGATGCCGCTGCCTGTCAGGTTCTGTGGATTCGCAGTAACCTCTGCTGGAGCTTGGAGAAAAACCTAAAAGTTCCACCCCGCCTGATTTCCCATCCTTCCTCACTCCTCACCACGAGGGAAGAGAACCTGAAGCTGGAGAGGAACGTTACTGCTCTGGACACGGGCCAGGTCTCGGTGTCTTGGATGCAATAATTGCACCAGGTAAATCAGGAATGTGAAAGCACCGTAATTCATTCAGAATTTAGCCATTTTCCAATGGTACCTGGGTTTGATTTTTGCAAAACCTCAAGCAATTGGACTGCGTGGGGTAAAATACTTTTGACTTGGAATTTTTTAGCAATTGAGTTTAAAATTTACGTGAATTCGTAGTTGCACGCTAGCGCTTCTTGGCTGCGGATGAGCAATGACAGCACGAGCTCGGGCTGTACGCTCGGAGACGCAGATGAACTTTTGAACGTTCCTGAGCAGGCCACAGACCGCACGTATTGCAGAGCCACGGAACGGTCTGGCATGGAAGGGACCTTCAGGGGGCATCTAGTCCAACCCCCAAAATATTAAAAGACATTTTCTGAACGCGCGCAAAGTCCAAGGAGATTCATAGCGAGCTCCTGGCTAGTGTAAAACACAAAGGAGTGGCTAAGTTGGGTAAATAAATAATTAATTTTTGTTTATTCACTTGACTGCACTAATTGCTGTGACCCAGTTCTCAATCAGCCCGAGACCCCAGCGAGGTCCTCGCCGGTGGTCAGGCGCTTGCTCAAATGGGAACGCCAATATTGGGATGGCGGAGCCGCGTGGGTTGGAGCGGGAGACGCGGAGGCTCCGAGTGCCCCCTTGAGAGCCGCTGAGCCCCCGGGGGTACGGGAGCAGCTCCCGCGCCTCCCGGGCTGCGGAGCGTGGGCTCGCACGAGCCGAGCCGCCTTCTGCCAGGGTCGCTGGGCCTTTCTGTCCCAAGGCCGAAAGAGGGGCAGAGCTCTGCGCAGCGGCGGGGGGCTCGAGCAGCATCGGGTGCGTAACCGCTGCCTCCGTGGCTTCAGGGACGCCGAGCGCTGCTGTGGGGCAGGAGGGGTTTGGTGGGAAGGTTCTGGACCCCGGCCAGCCCCTGGGAGTGCTCCCCTCCTTCCCCGCTTGCCCCGCGGCGGCGAGGCACGTCTGGCTCGGGGAGCCCCGTCCTGCGACCGGGGCGCCGGAGGGGTTAACGGGCGGCCGGGGGCAGGTCCCAAAGGTGGCTTCTCTCCCAAAGAGAACACCTCTAGGAGAGCGGTCAGCCTCCTGGGATGCTCTTCTCCGAACAAAGCTCCTTTTCCCATCACTTTTCTCTCTTCTTGTCCCTCGTGCCGTATTACGCAGGCTGCGGGACTGCCAGCGCCAACGCTAGGCGTATATTTGTTTCAGAATGTTGGTTTTCATTTATTTTAAGATCTATTTTTAAATGGCGATAGGTTAGGCTCTGAGAAAGCAGCGATGCCTCTGTTTACCGAAATAGGAACAGTGTTACTTAAATAGTGGCTGTGCCCTCGAGCTGGGGCGTGAGGGGTAGGTGGGGACCCCCTCGTCGCCCAGGGGGGACGCGCGGCCAGGCACAGCCCCCCCTGCCACGGAGAAGGGGCAGGCCGGGCGAGAGGTGGGCTCCATCCCTGCCTCACACGGGGGAGCCGAGGCTCTCCAGGTTGGGTTACTTGTGCAAGTCCACGGCGTGAAACGCGTTCCTCTCCCTTGCGTACCCGGGGGTGCCCTGACCACAAATCACCCTTCGGGCAAATTTACCTGTCACTCTGGTAGTTATGGGAGATTTTCCTCCTGTGGCAACTCCTGCAAGTTTAAACTTGTTCTGAGCGTGGCTGAGAAGGGACAAGCCGTGGCAGATCCATGGTTAAAGCAGGGGGCACCCGGGACCACCGGCCCGCGGAGCATCTTAGGTCAGGAAAGCGGGAGGGCTTCCCTTCAGAGCAACGTGATTGCACTGGAAACATTTGTTATAGAAGTAAATCTCGTATCCCTGAACTGCTTATGTCAAGGAAATGCTCTGATTTGAATAGAGTTTAAATCCAAAATAGAATTTTACTTCAACTTTTTTTTTAAAACGTGGAGCCAAATCCTGGCAGCTGTGGTTGGCTTGGGAGCAGCGGCGTTCCGCCGAGGAAGAGTCATTGCTCATCCCTAATGGAAGCCGCCCCTGGGAGCGGGGAACGGGAAGGTGTATCCCCGTTTGGGAGGAGGCAGCTGGTCTGCTTTTGAGATGCTGCACCCGGGACGCCGCGGGCTCCGAGGGCGAAGGGCGCTTTTGGGGGAGTTAAAGTCGGTTCTGTGGCGGGAGCACCGGGCTGTGCCGCTCTTCATCGGTGTCCTCCAGCAGCGAGAGGGGGTTTGCTCCTATTTTGCCTGGCTTGCTGTGTTGCCAGGTGCTAATCCTGCGACCTACCTTAATTCTCAGAGTTCTTTTCCTATTTTTCATTGCAGGATAACAAGTATCTTGACTGTAATCTATTAATTGAATTGAATAAACTTGTTTCCCTAGCAGTGAGAGCATATTGTTTGCACACAGTGTCATCCCAGGCCCTCCAGCTATCGAAAGATTGCCAGATATGTTTATTAAACCCCCTGAGCTTGGAAAGAACACAGAAAACTGTCATCTAGAGCAATATGAAAGTGCCTATCTCAGCTGGGGATCTGGCTGTTATGAATAAAGGAAGAGTTTGTGGTAGAGTTTTGAGATGTAAAGAGAAAAGGCTTCCCTATGGTGCAAATGTGTTGGAACCCTCAGGCGAGAAAAAAAAAATATTGAATTGTTGCTGGCAGTACAATGTAATTATTGAGTTAGCTGCGGCGAGGGCTGCCAGCGCCCAGGCAAGGGCCTGGTGGCTTCAGCTTTGCTCTTCGCTTCTCTTTGCCCCTCAGGACAAGGCACGTTTTGAATTGAGGCATTTCCCCCCCCCCTTCTTCTTACCAGTAACTGAACCACAAATATCCACCAGATTTCCAATGACTTTGCGGAGTGATGGGTCTCACAGTTCCCGTTTTGCAGCCGCTTCCCTTCCCTTTCTGTTGCAAGGGAAATGCAAACTCGCCGCTGAGGAAGGGCACGGTGGAAGGAGCGGCAAACCTGCGTTCCAGGTCTAAGCTGTGCTCTACTGCAGCTGGGACCTCAGGCCTGCAGGGTTCTGGTTTGTCGTGCTGCGTCCTGGCGTTACCGAGCTTGCCCCTGCTGATGTCAGGATTTCACCTGCATGCAACGCAGCCAGAGCTGAGAAATCCAGATTGGAGTTGTCTCTGTGAAGGACAGTTGCTTCTGCTGACCTGAAATCCCATACACCTGAAGGCGTATTAGATTAAAACATGTCTACACCAGCAATTACTCAGCTTCTTTTTGCTTGTCATCCCACTTAGAGGCTGACATTTCCTGCAAACCAGCCATGCAAGCTTCAAGCCTGCTCTTACAAAGGGAGGGAATTAGTTTCTGTTGGCCTGGTGACTCCACTTGACGTTGCGGTGTTTCTTTGGGAGCTGCTGGTCTAGATGCTGCAAGGCACCAGAGTGTTCCTTATACTTTTTTCCCCCCAATTTCCCCGCCAGAAAGTTCTTGCTGGCCATCTTGGAAAAGACACTTCTGCTTCATATTAATTAAACTTACCCCCTTTGCTGTTCATATGTGCAATGGTCTTATTTTAGTGCTAAAATAATATTTTTATTGAATATTTTATTTATTGGGTTTTTTTAAATGAAAAACCTCCATCTTGTAGGTGCTGCTTTTGGCAGCCTGGGCCGCACAGACAGAATACTGGCGTACGCACTCTTAATATTTAATGGTGAGAAGACACGGAAAATGTGTTGTGTAGTGAACAACAAGGGGTGAGGTAGAGCTCAGACAGGGCTGATCCCTATCTCGGGTTCCCATCAATTGCTCAAGACAATGGGGATCTTTCCATTGACTCTGGTGAGCTGCGGCCTGGGTCCCATGTGTCTGTATCCAAAATATATTGTGTCATTGATTATTTATGTTGCCGTCATGCCTCGAGGCTCCAGTCCAGATCTCTGGGTCCCGTTGTGCTGGGGCGTCACTGAAGCACGCAGCTAGCGCCGCTCTTAAAGCTCTCTCAATCCAAAGAGAAGAGCTGTTTCATAAACCAGCCCTTTCCTAGAGCCAGCGATGGGATTCCCGTGCTGGCACACGAGAGTGGCCTGCTTGTGCTTTTGGCCACCAGCGTTCCGTGTCGCAACCCGGGCTGCGGTTGCCAGGAAGCCAAAACCAGATGCGGTTGGGTTTTTTATTCCTCAGCTTCAGGAAGTACTTTGTGCTTTCAGGCGCGTGCTCCTTTGCTTTCTGTAGCAGCGTGGTCAGGTTTTCCTTGCTTTTCCAAGGGGAATGCAATTCCAGTGAAATTGCAGTTGTATTTGCCCTGATCTGTGAGGTTTCTGTAAAATATTTTTGGTTTTACTTGACCATTTTCCAAGGAGGTGTATTAAAATGTTCCTGCGGTCTCTTGTCTCCCTTGCGTCCGTTAGCAGAGGTGAGCTTATTTCTTTGCGTCTCAGATGGATAACTCGGAGTCACGAGCTTTTAAGAATCAGATTTTCACTGCTAACCCTGTAGAGGGGAGAAGAGGAGAAGAGATTCTGACGTGGTTGGTTTGGCTGTGGACTGCGGCCCAGGGCTTGGGTCACCTTTGGTCGTGCAGAACTCAGAGTGCTTGAGCTGACTCTAGCAAGGCAAGAAGTTCAGTTGTTGGTCTTGCGTGCTGAGGGAATCTATCACTTGCTATCAGCTGACCCAAAATCTGTATGCGGGGCAAAACGACTGAAATGGTCCGCATGCACGGCGCTCCTCACCTCTGCCCTATGCGTGGTGGTTCCCAAAGGTGTGTCCTGGGGCAGCCAGGAGACCTAAATGGGTGCAAACCTCCCATCCAGCAGGAAACTCAGGCTAATTATAACTGCCCGACGGCATCGTTTGCTGGAGAGGAGCTGTGGGTTATCAGCCCGAAGTGGTGAAGTTCACCTGTGTTCAACCCAGCCTGTGCCTGTTGTTCGCTGTTGCCAAAATTTACCTTTTTATCCATGATGGGTTCAGGTCAGGTTCTTTGCCGATATTGGAGCCTCACGGGAAGAATTCAGCGGGTGATTTCCGTCAGGGCTGACCCCCAGGGGAGGTATTTGTTGCTTGGTTTCGGCCGAGCCTCGGGACAGCGCCCGTTCGCCCGCCCACCAGCGTTTGCCCTGGTCCCGCCCGGAGCCCTCGCAGTGCCTCCTGTGAAACTGCTGGACTCCGAGGGTTTTTGGGAGGCTGCGGAGCCTTTCCCCTGAGCCCGCTAACAGAGCGGGGCGTGCGGGGCCTTAGCGTGTTTTTCGGGTGATACCCCCATGACTGGGTTACCTGGGAGCCAAAGCCGGTTCGTGCCGCTTGCGAGCTGTTTGCTGGAGTTTCCCCAGTTTGGAAAACCCCGTCAGTCCCCTCCTCCCCTGCCAGGGGTACCTGCACCATGGCGGCTCTGCCGCCCAGCAGACACCGCGCTCTAAAGCACCCGCTGGTCAAACTGGAGCAGTAGGTTACTGGGGGGGCTTTCCTGACCCGTACAGAGCAGCGCCAGCTCCGAAAGCGCTGCGAGACGGCTTTGCCTGGGGCACGGCGGCTTAGTGGTCCTTGCAGGTCTTGGTCAGCCTCTCAGCAGGATTTATTGTTTTTCCACCCGGGAACTGGGGGGGAATTCTGCAGCACCATCTGTAGCTCAGGGCTTTGCTTACAAATTCAGATGTGTGTTCCAGCGTGGAGCAATCTTCAGTTTAAATCGTGCCATCCTCAGTGTTTCAGAGGGTCTTTAATCTCTGTATGTACATATGTACAAGGTTACATGTGGATAATCTTTACTCAGCTGAAGGTGGTGGCAAAGCCCCCCCGGCTGTCGCGGAGCCTTCCCTGGCGTCCCCCTCTCTCCCAAGGGCGTTTTGGGGTTTCGTGGGCTGACCTGGGGACCCTGCCTGGGCTGAGCCGCCCGCTTTAGAGCTCTTGGTGAAGGAACTTTGTGGGACAAACATTTTTTCAATGTCAACTTTCTTGGTTGATGTTTTACAGTAAGCCAAAGAGATTTAAGAAAAATAAAAAATATTGAGTTTTGGAAATATGGAAACAGGAAGTTGCCGCGCTGTTGGAAAAGGGAAACTCTTTAATAATAAAGACGTTGCTGTGACGGTGCCCCGGGTTTTTGCAGCGTTGCCGTAGGCTGGCGATGCCGGTCTGTCAAAGCATTTGTTACCGGCTCTCGACTGCATCCCAGAAATTACGTTAGTTTTGCTTCACAAGGTTTTTTGGTTTTACTTTCAGACCTCGGAAAATGAGAAGTACCACAACATGTTAGCGTAAGGCCACCTGCGTAATACCTGCGAAAGTCCGGTATTTTGGGTTACAAAAAGCGGGAGGACTGCATACGTTCCTTTCAAATACTCCGCTTTCCTTGCGCGCACCCCTACCCTATTTTAGGGGGTTAGTTAGTTATTTATTTCCACAGCGCCGTGCTTGCCTTGCGGCGGGGGGGGAGCAGCCCCAGGCGCTGTTTGCGGCGGGGGGGGGGGGGGGGGGTAAGCGTAACGCGCGCACGGCTTTGCGGCACAGCCGTGTTCCCCCGGGTCTCTCGCCCCGACTGACAGCCCGTGCTCCCCATTGCCCCTTGGCGCAGCGTTTGGCCGCTGTGATATCGTAGATGTGCATTAACGAATAAAGGGATGCACCCACGACAATTACCTTCCTCTTCTGCTTGATTTAGTTGTCAGCCGGCGTTGGCGGCTGGGCCGAGCGTCCCCTCCGCAGCCCCGCCAGCCCCCCCGCGCGCTCGGGCCAGGTGAGCTTGGCTCCCGTTCAGCTTTTGGCTGTCTCTTTATCTGAAATTTTTAAAGGGGGACGTCAGAAGCGGTAATTGCCATAAATTACACACTGTCTGTTGTAAATTGTGATGAGAACATAATTGAAAATTGAGCCGAGAGGCACTTCCTAGGGCCGTGCCGTGCGGGAGCCAGGGGACGGCCTCGGCAGTTTGCAGTGGGCCCGCATGGTCCTGTTTTCCACCCCTCTCTCCAAAAGCGCGATTGATCCCCGTGCTGTAGGATGACGCTCCCGTGTCAAGGGTTGGCCTGCGGGTCCTGGAGAGGGTTCTGGAGATGATTCTGTGGGGCTCACACGAATGATTGAGCTGTTTCCCACCAGTTCCATGAGCAGGAGCCCAGCTCCTTCCGTCGGGAGCAGTGGAGCTTGACTGCTTGCGCAGAGATGTCCACGTTCAGACAGGGACGGTTTTTGGGGTCCCAGGCATCGTGTGCGCGCAGCCCTGGCGTATTTGTGCCCCCCTCAGGCATCGCTGGGGGTGGAGATAAGTATTAGGCTTGGGGGAGGGGGAAGAGTTAATTTTACTCTCTCTCCCACCCACTTTTCCCCCCTCTCTGCCTCTCAGCTAAATAAAAATGTGAAATGCTAATGAACAAATCGACTTAAGTAGGCATTGTTATTCACCGCGGAGACTCCTACCTGGAAGAGTTTGGTGACTGGGATGGTGGGTACAGGAGTCACTGCCAGGAGAGGACTAAGAGCTGAAATTGCCTTCGGCCACTAAACCCTGCTGGAGCTGGCCCGGTTCGGCGTCGTCCCCGTGTGGCCCAGGGTCGTGCCCGCCGGCAAGGGAAGAGCTCGTGGGGCTGAGGGCTGCGTTAAGAGGGACTCAGCGCGGCAACCCCGGCAGAGCGCTTGCCCCGGCCAGAATCCACCAGCAAACACCACGGCTTCGTTTGCTGAACAAATCCTAGCCCGGGTCCAAGCATTGGATCTGGAAGTTTGGCCCCGTTTCGTGGCAGCACTTCAGTCTTACATACATTTAGGTTTTTAAAGTCCACTTGCGTTCCTTTAAGTTCTGTGCACACTTGCAATATCACCCCGGAACAACTAAATCTGTGCAAACCAAACCTCCCTCCTATGAGGGAAGGCTCGTTGTGACCCGTGATAAATGGCCTCCCCGCCGCCTCTCGGTGCCGGCGTCGGGCCAGGCTGAGCGTGCTCCCGTCGTACTGGCGTTGTGCGTGCACAGGGCCCACGCCGTGGTCGAGTTGCACGTCGCACGCCTGCGTGCGCGCCCACGGCCGGTGGCGGTCAGCCTCTGGCTCCAAGGAGATTTCAATAAATGTTTTCATTGCTGTGGGGAAAGAGCCGTTAAACCTCCGAATCCGATTCACGTTTTGAGTACTTCCCACATCGTAGCATTTACGCTGCCCCCCCCGCCTCTTGTGGGCAGGGGTCTTTGACGGTATTCCCCCCCCCCAGGGGATGAGCTTGTTGTGGAAGCCTCAGTAGCTCCTGGATAGAGAAGAAGCGGGAGCCAGGCGGGTGGCAGCCACCTGTGTCCGGCACCCTTGAACCCTCATCCCTAGGATGGCCGTTCCCTTGAACCCTCATCCCTAGGATGGCCGTTCCCTTACGGGCCCTGATGGAATCCCTGGGAGCTGACCTGGGAGAAGGCTGAAGCAGGGAGGCACGGCTCAGCATCTGTTGGACACGGACATTCCTACGCCTTCCTCCCTCTTCCCGCAGAACTAGAATTGGAGACATAATGTCTCACGGGCGGTCAGGCACACCAGGACATTTGTGTATTAGGCCTTTATGTAAATCATGCAATGAGCTGCTTTGCATATTTAGAAACAGATAGTTTATTTAAAACATTCCATTCCATGGCAAAGTTCAGTCTGTGATGGAACAGGGCCAGCCCTGCTCAGGCACCGCCTCAAACCAAGCCGACTGGCTACTGGCTGAGCCTGGGGGCCGGTACCCAGGGCTAGCCAAGGGGTTTGGGGCAGCCGTGGCTTCCCATGGGGCTCGAGCTCCCTGGTGGCTACTGCAGGGGTGCAAGAAGTGCTGGTGGCTCACGTTAGGGGCCTGACAAAAGGATTGGCTTGGCCTTGGCTGACAGTGCTAGGGGTGCATTTGGGGGACAGCTGGGGAACCAAACGGCTAAAAAAAAGAAGCAATTTTTATGACAAATCTATTTCACTTTTTTTTTTTTTAAAAAGCTGGAAATTTTTTCAGTTCTGACCTTTGTATCCATCTCTCAGATTAACAAAAAGTCCCTGGCATGTACTTTGGTGGCTTTGTGCGGGCTGCTGCGAAGAGGGCACAGCCTTGGCCAGCAATGGCATGAGCGGAGTTCTGAGCTGGTCAGGCCTGACGGTGCCAGGGTTTGTTCATCCTGCTTGTCTGATGGTTGGTTGTCACGAATTAAAATACAGCCCCCGGGACAGGGACCGACGTGTTAGCAAGGGGCTGAGCGCTTGCAGAGCTGTTGTGGTGCCGACGAGGAGAGTCGGTGGGTCGCTGGGTGTAGCGTTGGGTGGTTGTTCCGTCTCTTTAGGCGCTTTGATGAAGGACACCGGCTTTTTCTCGTGATGCTCAGGCATGGGCCATAGTGCCAGCGTTTCAAGTTTTGCAGAAACAACTGACACAACACCGGCACGTTGTCAGTTCCAGACCAGGCACCGCAAGCTGCGGGTGGGTAATTACGACACCGAGGTACCGAGAGGAGAGCAGCACGGAGCGTGTTGTCCTCCAAACGTGAGATTCTTGGGGAAAGCGCGGCACTGATGGGCGAGCGATGACCTGATTGTGAGCCAAAGCCCTAACAAGGGGGATTTGATGGTTAAAGGACTGGTCAGCACGGTATCTCTTCTGCGAGGTGTCTCCAGGGTTGAGCACCGGTGCCGTGCATGACTTGTTCTGTATTTGATATCGTAGCAGCTCTGGCTAGTTGTTTCATTGAATTTGATCGGACTCGTATGGCTTAGCAGACAGAGGAGGAGTTAAACTGCCGCACTGGAAAACGTGGAAATTACAGTCTTTTGTTTCAGTAAACCAATTGGTTTCTGAACAGACAGGCCCAATCGTCGCGTCTTGAAAGCAGCACAAAGCAGACGGGATTGTGAAAAACCTTCGTGTCTGCAAAGAAAAAAAAATCTTCCAAGGGCAACTAGAAAATACTTAAGAGGTTTCTTTTACTTTAAATGAGAGTCAACAAAAAGGTGTGGAGAAAAAAAAAGTTATTTCAATATGGTTTTTTGAATGCACACACATGGATTTCAGTCATATTTGGACAAAAGTCCTCTAGGCAGCTGAGGTTGGTGGTGGGGGACACAGAAGGTGAAAAGAACTCTTGCTGATGTTGGAATGTGGAGCAACAATCTTCAACACAAGGGTTTCAAACCAAACCAAACAGATAGAAAGCTCAAAAAAATAGTGGCAGTAAGGAGGGGTGTGCGGCTCCCCCTAACCAGTTACGCACGAAGTGATAAACTGGTGCAGAGGCAGGCTCGGGCAGTACTGCTGGAAACCACAGCGCCGGGCTGGCGGGGAGGAACACATCGCGGTGCGTGGCCGTGGGGAGATTGGTTTAGTGTCTGCGTTCCTGAAAATTGAGGAGAGCGCAGGAGAAAGAGCGAGCGAGATGCCCCGGGCCTCAGGACACAGTCTGTTGGGTTTATTAGGAAGAAGGTCAGGAAGCAATTGGATGCGTAATCGCCTTTTTGGGGGGAGAATGCCGGGGTTTAGGGCTGGACTGAAGGAATCCCTCTGCCAAACGCCCACTGGTGTGACAGCGTGCGGATGCACGAAAGGGTCCCGGGAGAGCCAAAAGCAGCAGAGGCTTCTTTGTGCTCCAGGCGGTGGTTAAAGTTCAGGGGATGCTCCAGGCGCGGACTGCTCGGGAGGGACAGTTGGTACAAGAATCAACGGAGAGAAGCGGTAGCGGGGCAAACACAGACGTTTATGCTGTCGGCAGCGTGGGCAGCCAACCGTGGGCACGGGCTCCCAAGGGAGAGGATGGGTTCTCCATCCGGGGAGGGTATGTGAGCCAGATAATATTTGTTGGCCTCAGCATAGGATTAACTGGATAAAGTTTTACAGTCTGGCTTATACAGGCTTTGTCCCACAAAACGGCATCTTTTGGCCTTTGGAGATTTGATCCTTCTCAGGACGGGACGTCCAAGCCGAGGCAGCGTGGCTCGTGCCCTGGGCTGCTACCGGTTATCCCAGCCGTGACGACGAAACCCAGCATCGCCCCAGCTGGGGGGAACCTGCTCAGCCTGGCCCTTCTCCCACCGGGAGAGTTTGACCCATGGCTTGGGGAGCATTTTGATGGCACGTGTAACTGGGATCGACAGTCCCAACTGTATCACGGAGCATACAGTCTTTTTTTATTTTTTTGTGCAGTTTTTTCAGGGCGATTTTAGGTCCTTTCGGTCCAACAGTAAGAAGCTTTTCTTGCCTTTCTGAGCTCGAACTGAGTCCCTATGGACTATTAATAGCCCGGAGTTGCGTGGTCCTGGTTTTCGAGAGAGGACAGCGGTCAGGCGTCCCGGGGACCCGTCCGTGTTTCCCTTCTCTCTGGTCGCTGCCCACGGCGCGTTTCCCCACCACGCCATCTCTCAGCCTTTCCAGGCTCTGCCTGCGGCGTGCGGCGCTCACCGCACTGCTGCTCCGCTTCGGGGCGTGGAAACCGTTCCCATTTATTCCGGGAGCTTTCCTCTTTAATGGTGGTGGGAAAAGTACTAATGGGTTACAGGTGAAAACAAGCACAATTAATGCAGGCAGGCTGGTGGGGGTTGTTGGTGCTTACTACTCCTTAATCAGGTGCAATTAACACCGCTGAGTGTTTACCCTCCCTTCTCTTAATACGCCGGTAATTGACCACGATAACGAACCTGCTCCCGGGTGGGTGCGGAGGGGTTTGCCATCCGGGAGCGCAGCGAGGCTGACGGAGCGCTTTGTGCGTCGTGCAGGTATTTCAGATGAGAAAGCCTGACATAAAATGCAATCACTTCGGTGTAGGAAGACAAACAGGCCTTTAGAAATCAATGCATCTGGTGTGCAACCAGCCTGAGAGTTAAATGTCTGAGGGCTGCGGCAGAAATTAAGCCTGAAAACTACAAATGACGCAGACTTGCAGGCAGCTGGACTGAATTCCTGCTTTGTTGCCGAATGCCATGTGAACTCGGGTCGGGGGAATTGGTCGCTGTGTCAGTCTCCTTTCTGGTAAAAAAAAAAAAAAGGTGGGGGGGAATAATCATAGAATGGTTTGGGTTGGAAGGGACCCCCGAGGTCATCTGGCCCGACCCCCGATAACGTACCGCCCTGCTCCGCATGAGGAGCGGCGTACGCTGGATGGGGACGGCAGTGGAGACCCTGCGGTGGGGGCTGCGGTGGGGGCTGCGGTGCTGAAGACGGGCAGCACGGGGTGAAGGGATGGAGCCCAGCTACGGACGTGGCGCTCAGCCTCCCTCCGGCCCCCCTTGGGATGTGGTGGGTTACTTGCAGCGTTCCCCTTTGAGTTAATCGCTTAAAAAAAGCTCCTGGTTTGTAGGTATGATTGCATAGAGAGAATTTGGGAAGAGGATTAAAGAGAAGTTGGAAGTTTGTGGTTTCCTTCACAACGACGATCGCGTCTGCCGCCTTCCCCCTCCGTCTGGTAAGGAGCAGCGGTGGCTCTCTATTCTCTATTCCCGCGGGGATTCGCTGGCCCCTGGGAGGCACCTTTGGGCCGGCGCAGTCCCGCTGCTGGGGGTTGTGCCCACCGCAGCGACGTGAGGGCGCCTGGGCCGCCACGCCGCATTTCGGGCAGTCTTGATTCAAAACTGCCGCCAGCCTGGCCCCACGGACCCGAGTGCCCGTGGGCGGTGTGACAAACTAGCCTAAGAAATGAGAAGTGGAATTAGGTGCAAACGTGGGCCACCAATTCCAGTTTAGTTTCAGTTTCAGAATCCCGTTGGCGTGCTGTAAGATCAGTGCGTTGGGAACCAAAGCGCAGCAAATGAGGACATCAGGTGTTTTGCTTCAGAAGCACGCTCTTGACCTCAAATGCTAATGTAGACACTGCCGGAGAAGTGTTTAAGCTGGGAAGATGTGATAATACGCTCGCAGTCAAGGTACTCCTGCCAAGCTTTTTTTCGGTATAAACACTGAAAACAGGATATTTAATTGTGTTACGGGAGCACCAAGAAGTGCCCACGAAATATCAGGCCGCTTTGTGCTGGACACTAAATAAGTAGCTAGAGGGTGCCTGCCCCAAAGACTTCCCAGTTTAAGTTGGAGAGGCTGGCGAGGCTGATTTAATGGAACAATGAAGGATTTACAGTCCCTGGCCTTGAAGATTACCTTCCCTGCAGCTCCGGTACTTTTAGTTCAGGTCAGTGCTGGTGGGTTTAAATGAAACGTGAATAAAAGTTCAGCAGCGGAGCTCTACCCTCGAGTCTCTTCGCTTCTGGTCTCGGGAACTCGCTCCAGCACTGCAGCGAGCAAATGTCCTCGGGCCTTTGTGCTCGCCGCTTGCTTTCTTAGTCCCTGCCCCTGTATTTTGTGCCTATAAATATATGCATAAAAATGGTGTGCGCCCGTGCCTTTAATACTTGGCGCGATCGTTAGCAAGTAATGGATATATTTTGAGTCTTGTCACTTTGTGTGTGTGTGTACATCACCCCCCGCGTGCATTACAGCGGCATTAAAAAAATCTTGCAGCAAAGCAAACGGCAGCAGTGGAGGGGGGGGCAGCAAGCAGGCGCTGCCCCGCGGGACGGCCGAGCGCGACGCTGGCAGTTTGGTGCGCGGGGGAGGCCCGGGGCCAGGAGCCGCCTCCTTTTTGTCCCCAGCCTCGGCAGAGGTGGCCAGCGACCGCCGAGGTGCGGGGCGAAGCCGCAAACTTTGTTATCTGAAGAGGAATCTTCAAGCCTGTCTTGGTCCTCCCGTGCAAAAATTCTGCTTGATGATTTTAAAAAGGGGACGTCTGCTCAGGGCGGCACAGACGGCCCCTTCCTTAAAACTGGAGGTTGGGTTCAGCAGAAAACCAGACCTCGTGTCCTCCAGAAACAGCTGCTTTGGAGGGCTTGGAGTGTCCGTGCGGGGAAAGGGGATGGTCACCGCCATCCCGGAGGGGCAGGGTGGCCATCCCAGAGGGGAAGGATGGCTCGCTCTTTCAATGGTGATGACCACTGCAGGTTTTCATATCAGCTTTTCTCCCCTGTGCCCACTGAAGAAGCCTAACCCAGGCAATCCTGCTGTCATTACTCAGAAACTGGTGCCTTCCCAGCTGGGTTACTGGGTATTTTGGCCACTGGCTGCCACCCACAGCCTTGCTGTTGGGTTGGATCGACGGGCACGGTCTTCCAGAAGAGCTGTAGTGCCGGGCTGTTGTTCCGGCTCTACATAAGGCAGCAGATTTTTCCATTTACCTTTTATATTATTTTTAATTCATTTGTAACCAAAGGCACAAGCAGATTCACAACATTCCCATTTACCCCTCCCTTTAAATTCAGCAGTGTAATGAAAAGAGTAGAAGCTGTTTTACCTTCTATACCAAAACATAACCCAAACATAGATCTATTTTTCAAATTAGTCACATGTTCAGTTTTAATGGGCCCTGGGTACCTCTGCACGGAGGGCGCCTGCTCCACGCAGCCTGGAGCGTATTCCGCGGTGCTCTGTAATTTGCCAAAGTATACATTAGTGGAAAATAATAGCGAAGGCCTGCCAGAAGACCTTGTGTCTGTACGTATCGCCTTGCTTCTCCTAAGAAGGGTGCCCCCCACGCTTATTTTTTGAATGCACCCTTTGTGTTTATAGTGGGACTGCATTCTTGTTTTGTTTGGTTTAAAAAAAAAAATAGTATAACTTGTTTGTGGTTACTTGTGTTTGCTCGACTCAGTGGGACCTGGAGCGCTTTCTGTAAACCGTCAGGAAAACACTGAAGTTAAAGTGAGGGGGGGAAGGAGGGCATTTGGGCTTCCAGGTTACTTGCATCATTGATTTTTTTGAATTTAAGCGTTCTTTGTTATGCCTGTAAACGTTCGGTCCTGATCCTTACAGTGGGTGCACCCAGCTTGCCCACGCAGAAGTCTGCTGGGGCGCTGGGGCTGCAGGGACGTCAGTGCTGGGGCTGCAGGGACGTCAGTGCTGGGGCTGCAGGGACATCAGTGCTGGGGCTGCAGGGACGTCAGTGCTGGGGCTGCAGGGACGTCAGTGCTGGGGCTGCAGGGACGTCAGTGGAGGCTTCTTTCAGCCCCTGGCTTAGGGACAGTCGCTGGCTGCTGCGTGTGCCCACCCCACGGTCGGGAATCGCCCCCCCGGCTGCGGGTCGCATTGGCCTTCGGGAGTGCTGCGTCCAACTGCTAACTATCCGTCAGTGGGACTCTGCACCTCCCTGGTGGCTTAAAACAGCGTATGGTTTAAGTTCAGGGCCCTTTAATCTCTACTCTGTTTATAGTCCGTGGGATCCTCTGGCTTTTCAAGCTTTCCCAGGAAAACGGGGTGGCTTAGACCCTCTGTTACAGTGAAGGTTGAAATGGTGGTTTTGACTCGTGGCTGTAGGAGAATGTCAACCATTTGGGACCTGCGGTAAAGTTGAACGGCTTGCTGGAGCTCGGCAGCTTAGACCAGGGTTTCCTGTACACAGATTGTTATTTGGGGTTGAGCTATTGTGGGGAAAATACAATAACAAATGAGAGAAAACCTCCCGTGGTACGACAACTGCGTGGGTTCCTTCTCCCCCACCCAAGGGCCATGGTGTTCTTCGGGCTGTGACTCGTTGTAAGGTACAACCCGTGAACAGCAAAGCCGGCTCACAGGGGCATCGGCGAGGCCAGGGACCCACCCAGGCCGGTGCGTGTGATTAATTGGTCACCTCATAACGCCAGGAGACCCGGGATGGGCAACCGGATCACGCGGAGGGTCCTCCCCTGGTACAACCCTCCGTCAGTCAGCAGTGAGGGATTTGCTGGCGGGAGACGTCCCAGAATCCTGACATAATGCCAATTGTTTACGTTACTGCAGCACCCAGACATCCCGGCTGGGGATGCGCCGTGCCGAGTACCGCGTAACCCTGAAACGCAGCGGCTGTCCCCACGGCACTCAGACCTGTCATGCCCACCATGAAGCACTGCTTGCGCAGCCCGGGGGGCGGGCACGGGGCCAGCTTGTCGTCCCCCAGGCCGTCACCCGCGCCTCTACCACCGGGGTCCCCGGGGTGGCGTGGGGAAGGGACGGGGTTCAGCCCCTGCTCCGCCCGGGCCGCTGGCCACGTGGCCTCGGCAGCCCCGCATCCCCAGCCGGCTGCTTGGTGGGGTACCTGTGCAGAGTGGGAAGCAAATTCCCAGGAAAACTCTTGGGGTACTTGGAAAAGGAGGCGAGGAGGAAGGCGTTCTCCAGTGATCTTCTGTAGAAGGCCTGGGGTTTGCCTTTCAAAACGCACTTAAATTATTTATGAAAATGAAAAAACATCCATTTTAGAAATGTATCTATTAAATAATAGAATAATGAGTGAAACAATGATCAGATCATTTTTTCCCCATATTTCTGTCAGGATACTATTAAAACCCAGTGATTAAAACCAGTTTTAAATGTTTCTATAACAGGATTTTTTTCTCACCTGGATGCGTCCTTGCACTGGAACTGCGTTGGTGGAACTCGAGCCTCTCCCCCCGCGCCCCCCGAGCACGAAGACAACTTCTCTCTCAAGAGACCTCTCTTGCCTCCTGGTTTATAATTTCTTGGATGCGACTTTCACTGCAGGAAGAAGGTAGGAAATATTTTTTAAGCAGCAGATTGCCATTATAAAATGTCACAGAAATACACTGGGAACTTGAGGTGATTTTTGAATTAACAATCCCAAAGCTGTTTAAAAGGTTGACCGTTATATTTCCTCCTCTTTTTTTTTCTTTTTATTTTTTTGTTTAATTTTGGCCGTACGGGGGGATGTTATTGTGAATCTCAGCCTTTAAACTCTGATATTTATATGGATAAACCATACTGCATAGACGCTGATTGTTAGGTTGAGTAAGGGGAAGGGGGTCGGGGCGGGAGCATTCGCGCTGCCGTGGGATCACTCAAACCACAGGGACCGCAACGCTGTGGGGATGGCAGGGGCCTTTGAACCTCCATAAAATCAACGACGGTCCCTCTTCTCGGCCTCAAATCACCTGCTGTTGTTGGGTTTATACGCCTTAGAATACAACGCGCAGAGTAAAGCTACAAAAACTCCGTAGGTTTTTTACCCAAACGCATTTTGAGCGTTGGTTGGCATCGCCTGCTTGCCATGACCGGAGCGCGGAGCATGGCAAGGCGCAGGCCTGGCCTTCGCCGACAGGTTCGCCTTGAAAATCTAAACCCAGCTCCCGCTGGCGGAGGCGGCTGAATTCCTTCAGCAGGTTCGCGGTCTTCTCCGCTTCGCTTCCTTTGCTCCCGTTGGCTTTATCGTGTTCCCGTTTTCACAGCGTTTTCTGATGCGCAGAGGATTCGCAAATAAAAACAAAGTCGGCACAGGGAATCAAAACCGGTTGTGCCCTGGAAAATACTACTTGGTCTTTAAAGAAAAAAGTACTTCTGGCCATTTGAACCGTAACTGCTGCTTTTTGTGTAACCCTGCAAAGGCCGGGGCGCGGGCTGGCTGTCCTTGGGGCGCCCAGCCCATGGCAGTGCTGCCAGCGGCCGGGGCCGGGCCCCACCGGAGGGGGGAGATGTGATTTAGGGTGAGGGGTGGCTGCTGGGGCTTGGCATCGGAGCTGGGTCCGTCTGCCGCGCGCTCAGCTGTGTCCGTGTGGCACTTGTGCAGTTTTGGCTGTGACGAAAGCCTGGGGTGAATAGGAAACGGCTGGGATTTAATTTATATGTTGGGACTTCAGAACACTTCTCCCTTGCTCGCTTCTATGATCTGAGTTCGCAGCCCAACGGAATGATATAATAGGGGAAATTCAGATATTTTGTTTAAAGGAGAAGAAAAGAAAGGAAAAACAGCAATAAAGCAGTGAGAGGAGAGAAAATGTCTCTACAAATGCAACAGACATAAAAGAAAGTGAAGGAAAGTTAAAAATTACCATAGGGCAGGCAGGACACCTGCTAAAGAGCCTTCTGCTGCCTCTCACAGCTGGAAAGAAAAATGAAAGAGATGCAAACAACTGTCCTGGAAGCATGAAATCAGCCTTTTGTCTTTCCCCCCCCCCCTTGCTGAACAGTTACAGTATGCAAAATTTAGGGGAATCTCAAAGTATGCAGAGGGAAAAAATGCAGCAGGCTCTGCATATAAAAAGCTGAGCCATGGAAGCGTGCCCCTTTGAAAACAGGAGCGTGTTTGGGAGCTTCCCCTGCATTGCAGAGAGTGGTAATTAATGCATAGGGAATGACTTCGGATGAAGCTTGAATAGGGGCATAACAATGGGAAGGGGATTTTTTTTTTTTAGGTTAAAGTGTTGAAAAAGGAAAGCTGTTAAAAGATGGGCACTGTGAAGCTGCAACTTCAATCCTCGTCCTCGCTGGCTCTCCTTTATAGACTGGGGTGGGGTTTGTTGTGTGGGGGTCTCCAAATACAATGAAGTTAATTTGCACCAATTTCATTTTGTGTATGCTTTGGGATTTTTTTAAGGCTGCTTTTTTTTTTTTCTTCCTCCTCCTTTTTGGCAGGGCTTGGTTCTTTGATGGTGCTTTTGAGCAAATGGTTTGCCCAAAGTTCAGATGATGTTAGCTCCATCCTCTTTTTCATTTGCAACATCAAGGGGATTACAGAGAACAACTTTGTTGCCCAACATCAAGGCTGTATCTTCAGGCTACTAGAAAGGTAGTTCTCAGAAAGTGTCTTCTAATATTTTAGAACCTCCACAGGCTTCAGATAAAACAAGTATTAAATACAAAAAGCTCACAAGGATCCCAAGGAAGGTTAAACTCGCACAACCTCCTTCATGTTGAACACCTGAAATGTATTTTTCAGACTGTTGGAGTGTTATCGTGGAGAAGACAGCAGCGAAGTCTTATATAACCGAAGGCAGAAAGAATAAAAAACAGCACCTTGTTTAAAGACAGGCGATTTTTAATGGAACATGAGCTAAATATAATCTACTCTCGCCATCGAAAAGGGAATCTGGAGAGCGAGCAGGTCACGTTGGAGGGGTCTTGGGGGCCGATTCTTTTATCGGATCGTAAGCTGGCAGATGGGCAGTGCTGCTGCGCTTGGTCCAAGGCTGGCGATTATGAGGCTGGAGGAGGGAAGAATTGAGGTGTTTTGGAGAAAACAAATGGGGAAGCTACCGTGCTCAAAGAGTCTCAAACACGTTTGTGGTGTTGGTCGTTCTTCTTAACAGGAGTTCTGGCCTTGAGTGTATCAAACTCAGCACCTCAATCCTTATCACATAGATCTTAATTATTTCTAAGGAAGGTATAAAATTAAGAACACCCTGCACGACTCCCAGAGAATGGTTTGTTTCCCATTTTTCCAGAGGTAGGCGAAGCAGCTGTAGCAGTCAGTGCACGCAGCCTGGCAGAGCGTGTGCCCTGGCTCCCCAGAACATCCCCTCAGTACCGGTTTGGAAGCAAGGCGGCTGTGCTGGTTAGGGCATGAGAATTTGGTGGAAGTTTCCCACTTTTGCTCCTTCCATGGAGCCGCTGTCTGTCCGGGTCAGGGCGTGTGTCCTCCCCCAGTGCTGAGCTCCAGCACTGCGCCATCGCCCCCCACTCCCTAGCGGTTGTAAATGGACTGTGAATTCCCAGACTCTGGAACGCTGCTCTAAACTGCCCGTGGTCGATATCGTGATAAAAATGATGTTGATTTAGGTGCATTTCTGCACCGCTTTCCTTGGGTGTACGTGTAAGCCACTGTTTCTGACACTCAAAAGATGCTTATCCCTTCTACTACTTCTGCTACATTGAAAATGCTAATCTTGAGTTAATTAGCTACAGGCAACGAGACACATCTTCTCAACTGAGTGGAACTCAATGTCTGTGTCTCAACGTACCTTTTATTGTGTTAAAATGTACGCGTGTGTGATACGCATGGCTTTCTTGGGGAAAAAAGAATCCCCAACTTAAGTGTGTTCATTTTTTGCAATGGATGTTTGAGATCGATCAGGGATAAAGCTGCCAAGCTAAACTAGAGCCTTCCACTTGATCTGTGACGTTCTGTCCAGCTTAGGCTGAGTTCCTGATTTCTGAACATCCCTGCTTACCTTTTTGGGCTTGCCCTCTCAGGAAACCCGTAGCAGGCTGCCGGAGCAATGCGTGACCGCTAATGGTCCCCAAAGCCATTTCCATCACCCTGGAGCAGGGCAGGGTGCACAGGGGTCTCTGCGAGCTGCAGGGGAAGGGCTGGAGCTTGGCTCTCCTTTCCCACCGTATCCAAGACCTGGCACGTTGTTGCATGGTCCTCTGGTCCGTCAGAGAGACCAACAGTAGCACTGTGCGGGATGAAACGTGGCTTGGGCTCTTCGTCCCTCCCGTGCCTTTTCGGTAGATGGCCGCGTTGGCATGGGGGTGAAACACGGCAGATGCGCTGGCGGAGGGGCAGGTGGAGGGAGCCCCAGGAGGCCGATGCTCTGTGCGCGGTGATGGAGGCGTAGCCGTGCTCCTGCGGGTATCATCCCGCCCGGTGTCACAACAGCTTCTCCTCCTGGCAGTCCCTGTGGGCTTTGGAGTCTGAGCAACGATGATGGGTTTGGGCGTGTTACACACAGGGCATGGGGTGCTTGGTATTTTTAAACGTCGTTTATTTACAAGGCTGTGAGCTGGTGGCATCCAAAACAAGGTGGTAGGATGAAGGTGTTCAGGTTGCCCAGTCCAACAGTCGGAAGGTGGGGGGTGCCGAGCACTTCTGAACCGGTCCCTTGTGAGCCTTGAGCAGGCCTCAGCGATGCGATTCTGGGCTAAATTCGCTGTTCCTCTCCCGCCTCGGGTGCTCCCGCTGGATGTGGTAAGAGCAAGGTGAGTCGTGAGCAGGCACCTGCAAGCTCGGTACTTTCTAAGTTGAGAAGTCAATAACGTTAGCCTGCTGTTCGAGGCGCGTGCGTGCCCGTGTGCTGCACATACTCTTCTATAGGGAAAAAAAAATTGGTGTCAGAAAATGTCAGGAGAAGATGTAATGTAAGAACTCCCTCTGCTGTAAAAACTCCCAGCATATAAAATGTGCTGTAGCACTCGCCATTGTGACCCAGAAATAAAATGTTTCCTGTGAATTAGAAGGATACAGAGTTGGATTAACTGGATGACATTTCCCCATCTGGTTTTTATTTATTGTTGCCCTTTTCCATTCACTGTAATTAGTGCAGAGCAGTGACAATAGGCATATAC
Source organism: Butorides virescens (assembly GCA_017310255.1). NCBI lineage: Eukaryota > Metazoa > Chordata > Aves > Pelecaniformes > Ardeidae > Butorides > Butorides virescens. The sequence continues at coordinate 28,873 of JADKXX010008082.1, read as the reverse complement.
TGCACTCTGAGCTACAAGGATGTACCAACAGTTTGAGCACTTTCCATTATTTTTTTTCCAGTGACACTTCTAAAACTCCTAGCATCTTAACTCTGCTGAAACCTATTATTTCTGTGAACTGAAGAGGCAATTTAAGGCACCTTTTCTGTTTGCAAACAATTTTCAAATATAACCTCACACTTTCTGAACTTTTCCCAAGGGCCTCATAAAATCGATAATTCTCCATTTTCCTCTAAGTGACTTGAAAAATTGAAGGTCTGAGGATTTGAAATTCAGATCTGGATTTCAGGGCGCTCCCCATCAGCGCTGCTGCTCAAAGGTGCTCAAAACCAAATCTGTCTTCTGGCAGACAGAGGAGCTGTTCGGAAACGTGACCCACCCTGAGCTCCAGAGAGCCCCGGGCTGCTCTGGACTTTCCTCCACCTTGAGCTTAGAGATGCTGCTGCTGAGCATCTCATAAATACCAAAGGTGCAGAAAGAGTCGACTCCTGATTTGAGCTTGGCATTGGCGTGGCTTAGTTTTATCTCAAAGGTGGGACGTGGTCAGGTATTGCCACATATAAAGGTGCTTACAGATGTCGGTCTGGCCTTGGGCAGCCGGCGGGGTTTTGTGACGGCTCGGCAGCAGGTCGGGCAGCTCAGGGGGTAGGAGGCTGGTGCAGCGCTCAGCTAGCACTGGAGATGGGTGACAGGCACTGGTGGTGCTCCTCGGGTTATTCTGGGGACGTAAAAATCTATCTCCAGAGCAACAGCTCCAAGCCTGAAGCTGTTTATCCATAAGAAAGGGTCCTGCAAGGAAAAGCACTAAAACCTGGAGCAAACTTTATACACAGCGAAAGGGGGAAGAATGTGATGTTGTCTCCACAAAGACATAAGAGCATGAGAAGTGTGGCTGAAAATTGAGGGTTCTTACAAAGCGAAGGTACATTAGATAGTCCAAAATCCATGACTCTACAGCCAAGAAAAAAGCCTAAAAGCCTTTTCTGGCTCAGCATTGAAGTGAAAGCAGAGATTAGAAATAAAAAAGCAATTTATAATGAATGGGGAAACAGACACTAACGGCAATTGATATGGCTCAGAAGTTATGAAGTGGAGGAGTTGATAACAGCCACTAAAGCGCCCAGGACAAAGCCGTGTGAAAGGACAATACGAAAGTTAAAAATGCATTTTTTTATGAAGAGCAGCACAGAGGCACAGCTCCGTTACTGGACAGAGATGAGAAAAACATCTCTTGTTTGGTACACACAAGAGCAATGAATTTGTGTTCTTCGTTCAGCAGGAAAAAAAGACCCCCAAATGGGATGTGCTTGTGCACCGGAATGCTGGTGGTTCCGGAAGTCGGGAGGAGCGTGAGCGCGTTGCCGGTGCTCAGGATCACGGTGGTAAAAACAAGTGGATACCTCCGTTATCCACCCCGGGCAAACTAATGGAAGATTGGTGGTAGAGCTAAGGGGCTGTGCTGTTCACTTGCCTTCTGAAGGCAGAGCAAAAATTATTATGTATCGCTTCTGTCATTTCTTCGTCATTAAAACCGTTCCTCCATTCCATCCTAGCCGTGAATCCCACACCGCGGTCAGGGAGCACGAGCAGTTAAATCCATGTTCCGATGCAGTGCGGTAGGAAGGGGAATGTGTAATTTATAAAAAGGCATATAACGAATAGGAGCTGATTTTGCTCTAGGTACTGAGTGTTGGTTGGGCTGATGACAGACTGGTACGTACAGTTCTGGGTTCTGCATCCCTAAAAGATATTGAAAACTGGATAAAAATCCATGGTATTTAGGGCTGAATAAAATGCCCTGCTGTGATTACCTTAAGCACCTCGGTCAATAGAGTAAAAGGGGAACCAATTAGATTTTAAAAGATAATTCTGTTTTATTTCTGGTTGATCTGTCCAGTTCTGGGGTAGCTGTATGAAATGCAATGGCACGTGGCAATTGGGAAGCTTTCATTGGGGGCTGTTCCCATGCTATGATTTGAGTCCTGGTACGTGATCTTCTAGACTGCGCTAAAATAGCGTGCCTCCGGCGCGGGCCCGGCAGCGCTCGTCCAGCGGCTCGAGAGGTGGCGCAGGCTGGGGGCCGTTCCCAGTGAGCGGTTTGGGCATGGCCCTCCTGTTTCGGAGGGTCAGATAATCCGTGGTGTAGACGTGGGCTACTCTTTCTCAGTTGGCCTTGGCGTTAAAGAATTTACTAACTCCGATATAGCCAATGGTCTGAGGTTCCCTTTAAACCTCGAGCTTTAGGAAATAGAAGTGATCAAATAGTGCGTCCCGGTTGGTGTGCTCTGATCCTACCAGCCATGCTCCTCCGAAAAAAGGGATGAAATGATTAAGATCTGATTTATGCTCTGGCATAGTACTGCTCTAGCTGTCGGACTAACTGCGCCAAGGCAGTAGGATTTGCCCGCAAGTGAACTGGAGTTCCCTTTTCTTTTACGTACGTTGGTGCTAAGTGCTCTGCAGCTCGAGGTGTATTTGCCTGCTTTCTTCGCTGTCTCTTCAGGACAGGACTCTAAGTTCTGGGGTTGACTTTATCTTTGCACAGGAGGCGTAACACACTGAAATGTATTGCCACGAGGCCAGTCCAGGAACCAAGCAGCCGTGCTCAGTTAGATCTAGGACACGCAGATTAGACAGGTTACACAAAAAAATGCAGAGGAAAGTTGTGATGTAGCCAAAGGCGGATAAATGCCTCTACCGAGGCTCTGGTACTCCCACTCGCTGGCAGGAGTTCGAGGTCTCTTACAGTGATGAAGGCACTACAGGTGTGATGAAGACCCCACAGGAGCCTTGGACACAGCTTTCAAGCACTGTTGCAGTTTACGCAATCTGTAGCTGAAGAAGAGTACTCTGTGCCTTTTAGAGCTCATCTTCCAGTAGAAGGAAGATGATGGCTAGAAAAGGAGGACCTCCAGATGTTTTAGGCTGAGTATAACTCTGACTGCAACCGCATCTCAGAGAGGGATATGGCATTAGCAGGGGTCTGTAAGAATAGTCTGGACAAATCCACGTAACCGTGGCTGTATACAACATGTAGGGAGCAGTCCCAGAATGCCTTGTGAATACATCCAAGTAACCCAACAGCTCTTCCCCGTCTTTGCTTTTCATAATATTCTCGCACGTGTTCAAAAGCCTGTAAGAAAGCTTGAAGTTTGGGGGAGACAGAGGAAAAACAGTGCACAGAAATTCCCACAACCGGCTGAAGGCTGCTCTTCAGCTCTATGAGCAGGACTTTCGGTAAGAGGGGTGTCTCATTAGGCTTCCGTGGGGATTGTGATATTTCTCGCAGCTGGGCTGGATGCAGGGATGCTTTTCCGAGTTTCCTTAGCATGAAATTATTGAACTGTGAATCTCAGAAAAAATGTTTTTCTGCCTTTGTGAGATTTCGAGCAGCATCACTTCTGATCCCACTCACAACTGCCCACCGGGCTGAGCTGGGGTTTGGCACCTCCAGGCCTGAATGGAAATTCAAGTGGAATGAAAGGGACTAGTCAAGTCCAAATAGTTAATGGTAAGAAGTACAGCTCTGCTGTTTGTCCTAGGGACACGTGAAAGTGAGAGAACATCTCCACAGTAAACAAACCATACTTTGCCCATCCCTTTTGGCAGCGGGATGAAATGCGGGCTGGGTGTTAGCAGGAATGCCTTTCAGGACACACAATAGGTCACTGGATACCTGCTGAGTGCTTTAACAAGCCTGTCGACTGGCATCGAGTGGTCAAGCCTAAGTCTGGGTCCTGGGATGCAGCAGTTTGTTTGGTGTGGACCTGGTACTATAGAGGTTGGAATTTGTGATGGAAATAAGAAGTCCCCCAAAGTATCTTCCCTACATTTGCCAAGGAATTAACCATCTGCCGCTGGGACAGATCAGGGAAATAACCCCTCTGGAAGGGATGCTTTACCCAAGGGCAGAAGCGAGTGGAGCCACGGGCAGGGCAGCCAGCTGGTTCAATGGTTCCTTTTTGTCTCTTGAGCTGATTTTCTTGAGAGTTTGTCCTTCAGTCTCTGCTCAAGCACACCGGCAGCCGCTGTTGAGCCTTACACTCCTTGTTTCTTGCATGTAGTTAAAATTAGCATTTGGACGGACTAAACAACTTTTGAACACCCAGGGAAGAAAAGCAAGCTTTTATCAGTTCTTCTCGTTCCACCACAGTGACCTTGTGTTGTCCTTGTTTTTCCATCTCTTTTGCTACCTTTGAAAGTCTTAGCCAAAGATTTGGAGCTAAATTCAGCCCTGATGTAAAACAGCACAGTTTTTCTAAAGCTTTTACTGGGTTCTGCTTTGATCCTGGGCGACTCACTTTTAAAAGGTGGGTATGACACAGTTTCTCTTCTGTAAGGAGCTGATTTTTTTCTCCCCTGATGCTTATCATAGCAGAGAGGCAAGCACAAAATTGCCCTGGGAAGACGTTTCAATAATCAAAAATCTTTCTTTTGTAAAATTATCACAACTAATATTTCACTTGACTTTAGCTTCCAGAAAAGTCAGTGGGAGGAAACTTGCTTTGTAGTTTGGACCATTCTCTCGGAATGTAGAGGAATTCTAGTAGCAAACACACTGGACTGGTAACGAAGTCGTGCACGATGCCTGCGTGATATCCTCAGCTCTTCTCAAGAGGTGAAGTAGCAAGATTTCAAAAAGCGGCAGAAGTTTGCCCAACCCGGTATTTCAGAACTGACCACCCCAACAGAAAGGACAAAAGAAATTCAGTTCCATTGACTCAAGCTGGTCCTTTCTTATTGCTGTAACCTGTTAAACTGGCGCTACGTCCGCAGGCGGATGGGGGTAGCATCTCTGTCTCCCATACAAATGAGTTTTGACCTGAGCATGGATGCAAAGACCCAGAGGGATTCTGCGAGAAACAGTAACCGGCCACAACTCACAGCTTTTGAGACGCTGGAAGAGAGTTGCTGGTGGGAGAGGCTGGATGGAGGTAGGAAATGTTGGTGTACTCTTTGGATCTGATGGCACTGGGAGTGTTTAACCCTTTGTCTCAGAAAGTCAGCATGAAGATCGTTTGTGATATTAATTGCTCCACTTGTTAATTGGATTACCTCCAAATCTGCATGTCACTCAGCAAAGGCATCCAGAAGTGGAATGACAAACCAATTTATGAGGAGAAAGGTATTTGGCAAGGCTGCTCTCAGTCAAGATAGCCCGTTAATGGAATGCCATGGGGAGCGGTTGGTTAAGAGAACAAAGTCAGGTTTGTGGCAGGGCTGTCGGTAATTTGAGAGGCTGCGCATCTCTGGAGCAGGATCTTGGGGAAAGGGTAATTGCAGCAAGTGTCAATCTGAAATCTCAAAAAAGACACTGTGACCAAGGGCCAGCCTGGTGCGCGGGGAGGTACCGCGGTTCCGGAGCCAGCCCTGCAGCGTCACCGCCTGTCAGCTATCGGGACCCTTTGACTGGGAACTGCTAAAACTCCCCAGAGTTCCAAAGGGTGCTGCCAAGAGCCCAACTCGCTGTAAGGATGGGGACCTTGCCAAACCCAAGCCTGCTGGCCTTTCTGGTGGGTCATATCGCCAGGAGCGCGAGTGATGTTGTAAAGGAGTAGCGCAAGAGTCTCTGAGCTTGAATTAGTCATTTTTTTGCTGTCTAATGCCATGAAATGCCACATTCCTGAGCAAAGTGGGGTACCTTGCATAAATTAATGCCGTGTTATGGGAATTGGCTTCTGCTGCTGACAGGGATTAATGGAAACTTTTAACTTGGCTTGTGTGAAATATTCTCAGGCTTGTAGACGGAGCGATAGAACCACTGCACTAAGGGGCTTCAGTATCCTGTGCGCCCTGCGGTAGCTGTTCTTTCCAAGAGAGAGCTTTCAACGTTTCTGGGGTTACCTGCTTTAGCAGGGCCAAATTTTGGGGTTGCCCAAGGTGTGGAAAAAATATGGGGAAAGAATCAAGTGCCTGGAAAATGTTCGTAATAATACCCGTAAATACCGAAAAATAGCCGTACACTTACTGATGCTAAATTTTATTTTCTACTTCAAAGTGAGCAATGCACCACGCGTACTGCCGCTAGCACACAGAGTCCTGAGGGTGTATTTGTGAAATAAGTATAAATTTGGAACCTCTGAATAATGACAAACGTGCCTGCAGTTAAAGATGAAGCCGCATTACCTATTCAAGCCGTACGCGTACTTTTTGCCTGTTGACATACCTTCAGAGTAGGAGGAAAGTGCTGAGAATAGAAAGCATTCCTATTGTTGAGAAGTAAACAAAAAGGAAGATTCCATCCACCCAGCTCAGACGCGGTGGTGAGGGCAGCCCTGAAGTTCGGGTGCGGGTGCGGCGCGTGGTGTCTGCGGGCAAAGCTCGGGGGATGAGCGCGGGGTTTTAGGGGCCGGCGCTCTGTTCTGGCACCGCGCGGCGTTAGGGTCGGCCGCCGAGCTCGCTAGGAAGGACGGGGCTCCCCGTGCTCGGGAGCCGCTCCTGCCCGATGCGGAGGCTGCTGGGCTGAGCCCTCCTGCCCAGGGAGCTCCCTCTGGCGCAGAGGGCGTTTCAAAGGTGCGCTGGAGCAGAACTAACAGCATTTTGAGTATTTCTCTAAACGTTCTTTCCCTATTCATTCTGCGAGAAAATGTTTTAATGAGGTGTTTAATTTCTTTTTTACCCCGTTTTTTTTTTTTTTCATGGATTTTGGGGGAGAGGGGAGGGTTATTTTGGGGTCAGTTTGTTGGGTTTCTAGGGTTTTTATAGATCGCTACATCCGTAAACAGGTTGCAGGTTAAGCGATGACACTTATTTGGTGGTTTTTTACTGACAAAACCATGCTATACCAAAGGAAAAACAAATCCCAATCCTCTCCCACCACGTGTTATTTTGCAAAAGGCAAGTTAAGTGTTCCCCCACGCTTAGATAACGTTAATTCTCAGTCCCGACAACAGACGCCGTCTGTGGGGAGACCAAAGGGAAGTGGCTTTGCTTACATTGGAAATGAACGTGTATTTTCATTCTAAAAGGGGGTGATTTTAATAATAGATGGATATTAAATTCAATATTTATTTATCAGAATCCTGCTGACCCGTGAATTATTCCAGCTGCATGGGCTGGTGTTAAGGGCAGCCGGTGCCGTCCCGCACCTTTGACAAGCCCGAGATAGGCAACTCGGGAACCGGTGGAGCTTCACAAATTGGTTGTTCTGTAGCCAAGCCCTCATCAATTCTACCACGTGAAAAGGGAATTAAATGTCTCCTTTTTCTTAGGGGACGAATATTGGCATAAAAAATTTATTTTAGCACCCACATATTAATTCAATTTTCAACTGCAAATTGGGTAAAGCAAACATCTCCAGTGCATTGGATTCCCTGCATTCACAGGCGCTGTCACCTCCAGCTCACTGGTGGGGGAGGAAAATTCCTTGGAACTTACTTGGAAGTAAAACAATTACGGTTTATCCTTACTTTTGGGAGGAGCCAGGCTGGTGAAGGGAAACCCTGTTCTCAGATGCCAAATGGCATTTTTCTGCTGGAAAAAAGCCAAAAGAAAAGGCTCCCAGCCCAGCCCTTCTATTAACAAAAATCTATTCCCCAGCCAGTCCCTCTCCGCAAAACCAGAACCCCCCAGTCTGCTCTTGCCGTGGTGCCGCTGAAGCAGCAGCGCGACCGCTGAGCTCTGCAACCAGCAAGGGGGCTTCCAAAAAGGCTTTGTGGGTGCGGGAGGGCTCGACAGAACCGGGGCGTACGCCAGGACTCTGAACGCGCTCCAAAGGCCTCAGAACTTTTTGGATTCTACCATCATGGGATTAGGATTTTCCTGGTGAAAATTTTCCTGGCTTGTGTCAGACTTTAGGATTTAAAAGAAGAAGAGCACACAACTTGAAAAGCAGGATCTAGGGCCTTTGGGCACGCGGGTTGTGTTTGAACGCGGGCATTACGGTACAGAGGCAGGTTCCTACTTTGGATGCCATTTTAGACCGTTACCTTATTTCTTCTTCTTTCTTTGCCAATTACCTTTGCATTCTGTGGTGACCCCATTTCTAAGTTCCGTGGGCCTGTTTCAGCTGCGATGCCCAATTTCAGAATTACTGTGCTAGATATTTGAATGAGTTGGGGTTTTTTTTGGCACACCTGAGCAAACTGCAAATGCTTAGAAAGCAGATTGAGCAATTAAAGCCCGACTTATTGGATGTTTGGAGAATTGTTATCACTTGTAGATGGTACCAGGTGGGGGGAGATGGATAAGCACAAGGGGGGTGATGAGAACCACGACTGGTAGGAGTCTTGGTGAGAAACAAGCAATACATCGCCGAAAACGTTGCACGCAGTGGGACGGCCGGGTCGCTCAGGTTTCCGTGGCTGTGTGGCCTGTCGCTCCGGGTGTCCTCCAAAGCCAGGAGGCCACAGAAAATAGGCAGAATAACGAATTTTCTTTTGTTTCATATGCATTTTAAAAGGAACAGATTTTTTTTAGATAATATTTAAATATTGGGTAAATGTTACTTGATAATCATCTGTCACTTCATCTAAAGAATTAAAAATGCTTCATGCTTGAGCTGTTGGTGTGCCATCACTTTTTCAAATGATATCAAGTATAAATAAATTATATTACTTACAATAAGATGCAGGTTTTGTTTTGCTGCGAAAGATTAAAATGAAAATTAAAGTGGTGTTGCTGGAAGACTAAAAATGCGGGGTGCATCTTGTTCTAGAGCAGGCACGGGAGCCGTTAACGCGGAGAGTGACAGCGAAGCGGGGCGATGGACGTTAATGCCCCCTTACGTCTGGCTGAGAGCGCTCTAACGTAAGAGCACATCCCCTTTGTGTCGAATTCAAAAGTTTGTCATCTACCTGTCACATAATAGGCGCCAGCTTTGCAATATCCCTCATCCTACTTAAGGAGCACACAGCTGTTTGGAAAAGCTGTCCCCAAGAGTCGTGGTGAAAGGTCTGGAAACCCGAGCCTTACTGTAGAGGCAGGATGGTAAAGAAATTCAGGATTACCTGGCATTAAGATATCTGCTATCATTTTTTATTATTATTTTGAGGGCAGTATTGGTTAATTCAAGAAATATTCTTAACTTTGGGGTGGTATTTCCTGGCAGCGGTACACCTCAGCTCATCCTCTTGCCGTAGGAGCGAGGGGGCGCTGGCGGCGTTGTAAGGAGCAGCCGCCTCTGCAGCTCAGGTTTTTCCCTTCCTCGGTCTCCACCTCAGCTTTCTGGACTCGGAGTATTTGTGCCGTCGGGTCTGCGCCTCGCTCAGGGTGGTGCTGGCTCTGGATGTCCCCACCTTCCTGGTGAGGTAAGGGGAATCGCAGCGCCTCCTGTCCGGCAGACGGCTGAGCTGGGGTTGTTCTCAAGGAGGCAAAGTGACCCAAGGGATGGCTCGTCCCCGGCACAGCGTTCTGGCAAACGTCTGTCCCCTGGAACAAGCACCCTGCCAACATCAAAACATTCAAAGCAATCAAAACTTTTGTCTCTTGCTTTCCCCGAGCCCCCGGTGGTTGCAATAGGTTGGATTTCCCTAGGCCAGCGGCGTCTCTTCGGGAGCCTGGCGAGCCGTGGATGTGGCCCCCGTTGGTAGATGTTTGGGGGCTGAGCAAGAGAAGGGAGGGAAGGGGAAGCAATTGGGGAGGTGCACCCGAGGCGTGGTGGCTCTGTGCAGCAGCGTTAGTGCGTGGACGGCATCTGGTCGGCCCGTCGGCCTCGGAGGCGGCGGCTGTACGTACGTACGTCGTTCCTGGCGGCTGTTTGTCCATGCTCTGCTCGGAGCCCTGTTGTGGTGGAGGCCCTGCAACACCCGGGCAGGCTGGGTCAGTGCTGTGCGGGTCTCGCCAGCAGGGTTTGCTCCCTGAGCTCTTTCCTTGCGGCTGCTGCCCTTGCTGCCCAGTCTGTCTGCCCTGGCACAGAGAGCAGACCCTCCTTTCCTGGCCTGCAGCAGCTTCAAAGGCATCCGAAGGCGATCTTCATGTCCCCTCTTGGAAAGCAACCTCAGCTCTACCTTCCCACGTGTTTTCCAGGCTTCTGGTTCTATGATGGGACTCTGAAATCAATCATCATCGCCTTCTTGCGTTCATGCATTGAATGCCAGGGCTAAGGAAAACCCTACACTCATTTTTGCTCTCTTGTCCAGGGTGATGCAGCCTCCTGGAATGTTGTTTTTGGAAACCACAGCTCCTGCGGCGCTGTGCGATGGAGCTGGGTGGCAAACGGTCTGTGGGGAAAAGCAGTGGAAGGATGTCCCGTCGGTGTATTCCCGAGGAAATCCCCCTTTATGAAATCCCCCTTTATGCCTGGGCTGGCCGCAGCACCGAACCGCCCCTCCTGGATAAGCCAGCCTGACCCTCCCAGAGGGAGAGCAGAGCCCAGCTTGCCCGTCCCAGCGCTCTTTTGCTGATGGCGATTATGTTAACGTGAGGGCAGAACTCTTTCCTGCACATTAAAAAAAAAAAAACCCACCTTCCCCCTACGTGCCTCTCTCCTATTTAATTTCTTTCTATAAAAACCTCCGCAGTAAGATGGACGTGGCAGACATCTACTCTTCTGCAAAAAGATTATGCTTTGAAGCCACGCAGTAGCCTCACTTTTCATGGCATTAATGATGTGGACTAAGCTTTGGGAATTGTATTTAAAAAATACTCCAAATAGAAGAGGGCTATTCAACTGCTAAGCACACCCATATTTTTGATGGCGAACGTGTGTGTGTACACGTGTGCAGAGAGTTCTTCTCAATTCTTCTTTTTCCTGGGTGTGAGTGCAGGCTGATGATATTTTCCCCCCCTGTTTTCTCTCCTGCCCCTTCCCAGTTTGAAATAACCAGAGCAAGATTTTCCCTTTGACACGTGCAAGCGGTTCCCAGCGGCGCGGCTCCCTGGTTACCCACTGAGGGCATCTCGCCGCGGGAGGAAGAGCACGGCTTGTGCTGGGAAAAAAGATTTTTTTTTTTTTTTTTTTTCCCCTCCCAAGTAATTGTTTTTACAGGATTTCAGCCTCAGAAAGTAAAAACCTGGTATTTCCAAGCAAATCTAGCGACGGATCAGTGACTCGAAGTGGGAGATGTGGCAGTGCTCGGGCGCAGCGTGCCGGGTTTCTCTCCCCCAGCCGGGGCTGCCGGGGGGCTTTCTGGCTGCCACGCGGAGGGTCCCGCGCACTTTTTGGCTCTGGCGGGTGCTTGATGGGCTTCCTGGAGGAAGTCATCCCCGAGTCAGTTGCCGTACCCTTGCTGGAGGCGCTTTGGGTCCCTGAGGTTGGACGCAGCCCAGGAGAGCTGGACAACCAGGGTCTGCTGAAGTGAACGGCAAGAACTTTTTTGACCTATGTTTGGAGAGAGGAAAAAAAAAAACCACAAATCCCGCGCTGAAAAATCTACCCTTGAAAAGTGAACTTTACAGTTTGGTCTCCTCTGGGATAAAATGCGAAAAAGTTTTGGTGGGAATCTGCTCTCAGGCAAGACTCCAGCTACGCGTGTCCCTGGGCTTCAGCAGTGGTGGGCTCTCCGTACGTGTCCTGGCTAAGAACCGGGGCAGAGTCAATCAGTTCATACCTGCCCGATGCAAATGTCCTACGTAAGAGAAAAATAAATGTAATAAACTCACAGGCAGTGCAATTTATCTTCAGATCAGTCCCTTTATAGGAAAGGGAGGAAAGCCAGGTTTCCTCCTGCTTTGGAGTCTTTGTAATTCTGCAGCGATTTCCCTGCTTTTCATAGAGAATAGGGGAAGTGAGAATGAAATCCAAGGAATTTTCTTATGTGTTCATTTTGTTTCTGAGGTGATGTTCTAATGCCCACTGAAACCGTTTTGTCTGAATGCCAGCTTAGCGCTTATGGGCGCCCTGGGGGTTGGGGTTGGGTGTTTCCCATGTTGGTAGTTCCTCAGTAGATAAACTTGCACCTTTATCCTTTGCCTTTTTTTTTAAACCTGCCTGAGGCATGAGGCGAGGTGGCCCTCAAATGTGAATCCTAAAGCATGGAGCTTTCATATAGTAGGGAGAGATTACACCATCTCATGCAGAAAGAAAGAAAGAAAGAAGTTCATTCTTTCTACTAAACTGAAAACCCCGCCAAGCTGAGGGCGTCTGAAAGCTTTGGAAACACGACCTCTACCTATTTACGTTTTCTCCATTTGATGACACCTTGTACTGTTCTGCGGTGAACGGAATCACGCTGGTCATTAGGGCTTATTTCTAGACACACTAAATTCGCCAAAGTAACCACACTTTCTAAATGTAGACTGAAATTAATTGAGGAAAACCCCAACGAGTGATACCAGCGAATAACAGCATCAATGAGCGTTTCAAACCATTTGTGGTATTTTTGCGTTTTGTAGAATCCAGCGCTCTGCGAGTGTTCCGTATTATGTTGGTGTAAGATTGGAGAACGCAGCCCCACGTGGCAGCGCAGCTAGCTAGAACCGCCCAGCAATGCTGTCCTCCACTGACAGCATTAATGGTTCCATTGGTTTTTCAAGGAAATTCTATAATTTCTCATCAAACGTACGCTACATAAACTTTTGGTGCCATTTTTTCCTGCAGAGAACATTTCTGGAGAGACCAAAGAAGTCTGAAAAGTAGATGAAGCTCTAATGTTTGGGTAAGGATAGACGAAGCTCTAACGTTTGGGTAAGGATAACCACGCCCAACGGGTTGGCTGCGTGGGGTATATGACGCGCAGCGGCAGAGTTCTCTGTTTCTTTGGCATTTTTACGAACTGGGCTGTCTATCCCTGGAAAGCTGGCTGTGCTATTGCTAGCTCTGCTGCCAAGTCCATTTTAACAGCAGAGGGCTAACGGGTGACCTGGTAGCTTTTTAGAAACGTTTATTCGTGCAAGTCATCGTTTTACCTCTGCAAAGGCAAATAATTTGAAGTGCTTTTCATAGAATCATAGAATGTTTTGGGTTGGAAGGGACCCCTAGAGGTCATCTAGTCCAACCCCCCTGCAGTCAGCAAGTAAACTTTACAATGCAAATTTTAGGACGGGATTTATTAAAGGCGGCCAGAAGCTCCGTTTGGGGAAGCTGTTTTCAGCAGGCTCCAGAAGCGGGCGGGGAGCGGCCGGGGTGTGCGTGCGCCGCACCGCTGCCTCCGTTGGGAAGGGGTGACCATGTCTGTAAGAGAGCTGCTGGGCTCGGTTCTGCCGAGCTGCGTTCTAGGTAACCCAGGGAGGCCTCCCAGGCAGCCCAGAGCGTCCCTTTGTGCCCCAGTGTCACGGGAGGGAAGCAGCAAGGGCCTCCGGCTCAAAAGCCTGAGCTGACCTGCGGTAGGCGAGTGCAGGAGGTCACCCCTTTGATGTGGGCTATACCTTGGGGCATCCGAACAGCTTCATAGCTGGCTCTCAGAACGTGACTTCCCGCAGTTGTGACCCATGGGCCTTTCAAGTACAGTGGAGGTCTCGACAGAGCGGTCGTGCGGTTTCCAGGACTCTCAGGGATCGTTTGCTTCTCAGCTGGTTTGCTGGTGGTTGAAACGTTAAGACAATCGCCCAACGTTTTTCCTCTCTTGTGAAGTAAAGTTCGTTTTATTAAAATACATATTTTGTAAAGATGTAATAAAGCAGCTCAAACTTTTTCAAGGCTAGACAATACTTTGAAAACGGGTTCCAAATCTCTGGCCTCAATATATGAATACTAATTGTATCTTATCTGCCGTCGGTTATTGAAATCCCAACCAGTAGGAAAGCTAATCTGACATCTCCATTCACACACACCTTCTTTTGAGCCTCTTTACAATTCAGTCACTGTTATCAATGATTAAATATCCCAGTCCCTACAGTTTTAACCTTTTTTTTTTTTATCCCTTAACTTTTCTTTTTGGTTGTTACTTTCAGTTAGTGAACAGCTCATTTTTGAGTAAAGACTTTGTGAAATTCACTTAAAATGGCCGTTTGAAGATTTTTTTTTTTTTATTAAAAAAAAATATCTCTATGGACAGGCTCTGTCCTTCATTACAACAATAGAAATCCTCATTGTCTTCAGCAGCATCACTCCAAATTTGCAGGAAGGTTAAAATCCGAACCAAAAGATGTAAAACACGTTTGACTGTGCGAGCCATCCGTCGAGAACAGCGCAGGTGTTTGTTTTCGCTGCGACTCGTTTTGCTCGCGGCTACCACACAGTTACCGAGACCCTTCTTGGGTCGGTGTGTGCCGCCCTCGGGGAGACCAAGGCAGATGGACCCAAGTCGCTGAAATCAGAATTTGACCCCAGCCCTAACCAAGAGTGGGTAAAACTGCCTGTAGGTGGTTTGCATTTTCCAGAGCTTACGGTTCGATGGGTTTGTGCAAATTATGTCTACATTGAACAGCTCTTCTCTAATTTCTTCTCTGATTTGTGTTCAGCTCTAAGTAAATTTTACAGTGTCAGTGCAAAGCCAAACTGTCCAGGGCACTCTCCATTTTATACCCAAATCCCAGGCCCACGCCTAGGAGGATATCGAAGTCTATGCTGGTACGGCTGAAGAAATCGCTGCAGTCCTTGGACCTTTGACCAGTTGGTGTTGACTTTGCGATGAAAAATGCAACCAGCTACGTATTTTCTGTTTATGTGACTTTTGTTGACTTTTTGTTCAGCCTTGGTTTATCTGCTTATTTTCAAGCACCCCTATTTTTATACCATGGCAGTAAAGAAGGGAATTAAGTTGAACGGAGACCTTTTTGCCGAGACCTTACAAAGGAGCAGACACTTGACTCCTGCATGGGAAAGCAAGGTTTTCTCTTTCTTTGTGGTGCCTCACCACGCGTCAGATAATGGAATCCTATTAGTGCCACCACAGGACTATTAAGAAGGTTTGAGTGGTTTAGTGGAGAGAGGGAAAAATGAGGGCAAAGAGAAATTCTTTTAAAGAAAAATCAACTTTTGAGAAATGCTCGATGAGGCCTTTGTTTCGTTAATTAAAGTTAGCAGCGAAGAAGAGTGCTGGCAAACGGTTGGATTTGGACCCTGTCCACTGCGGGCGTGCGGTCTGCCCGGGCCGGGGGGGAGCAGTTTGAAATGGGTTAACTTAGAGCAGCCCTGCCAATCTATAGGGGGATGATGGCTTGCGTGTTTGTTTGTTTGCTTGCTTGCTTGTTTGTTTGTTTGGTTTTTAGTATTTTCACTTCTCAACCAGGAAGCATCAAAGTCTGGGCTTCAGCCCAGGGTTCTGGGAGCCGGGCTGAAGGTTTGCTTTGTCTTTGATGGGACACAGCCCTGCGCTCTCTCCGCGGGATCTCTCCCCTCGGTCCGCGTGAGGCTTGCGCCAGGTTTTTGCCCGAGAGGTGGGCGCACAGCAGCATCAGCCGTGGGTGGTTTTCTCTCAGAGTTTATAGAAATGCTTGGTGATCCTCTTCAGACCATAACTTCTGGAGTCGTGAGTTAGCATGGCAGTCTGAGTATTCACTTAATGAAAGCGGCAAATTCTTCACCTTCGTAGTTTCCAAGTGGACGTTAACCTTAAAGAACCGGTCATGAAGATGCCGCAGGGCTTCTCGTGATGTGGATCTTGTGAGGAGTAAGAAAATGTTGTGACTTTTGACCAGCATGGGTCATGATATTTAAATATCAAGGCAAGGGGCTCTGGATAAAACGAACCGGTGACCCAGAGTCAAACGCCTTGGCTGGTACAAAGTGCGGTGGATCCATGAGCTGCGGCAGCTGGGTGGGTAGGATCTAAATTTAGGACACTGAGAACAGGATCCAGATGTGCATTTTGGTGTCTGATACGTGTGGATGCTTTCAGGCTGCGGGGCAGCACATATATATCTGCATCTGGCACGTCTGAGCGTCGCGCCGAAGGACGGGCTGCCGCTGGAGAGCAGGCAAATGCGCGGCCCTCGCTCTTCTCTTTTTATTTCCCCCCCTGCTTTTCCCCCTTCACCTGTGCCTGTATGTTTTGCTCTTTGTTTAAATGTAACGACCACTGACACAGATTACAGGGCCAGGGCTCGGGGAAATGTTTTTTAGCATCCCAAGATAATAAGGAAAAAATAAAAATTTCTTTTAGAACAAGTAACAATTTACAACGTTTTATGGAAAGTGGTGACTTGAAAATGGCTGATCACTGCAAAATATGAAAATTAAGATTATTTTTTCCCCCCGAGTGTATGGGAATTTTACATTTAGTTGTGACTTGACACACGCTCAGAGGCGTGCAATTCCGACACCGGCTCAGACGTCCCTGGCAGGAGATGGGGGCTGTCATGTTTCATTACAGCTATTGAACGCCCGCGAGCGTGCTATTATGCTGTAATGAAAGGGGTCTTCTCCTTCCCTTTTCAACTTGCAAATCTAGGGACGATACCATATGTCATTAGTCCCTGGCACAGATTCTGGGGGAAGGAGTTCTCCAAAGTGCTAAAATAGGTCCGAGGCCTTTTCCCGTGAAAAAGACCAAGGAAATACAGTTTTGTCCAGCTGAACCTCAGCGTTTCACAAAAGTGTGTAACGGTTACAGACTGCTTAAAATGTCGTTTCAGTCACAGCGCGCTTTCTGGAGGGTGATCCGGGTTCCGTCCCTGCCGACCCCCGGGGGTAGGGTTTGGCCCTGGGGGAGCAGGAACGCAAACGCTGCCGGCGAGCGTCGGGCTCCCTGCTGAGCCCCGCTCGGCCGGGGGTGCCTGCCTGCGGGAGCACCGGCTTTTGGACGGAAATCGGGTGCCCTGGCGCCGGGGCCCCGCTGGTGCTCTGCTCGTCACCGTTGTACCTGTGCGTGTGACAGCGCCGAGCGAATCGCTCCGCGGTGGGCACCCGAAACCGAGGGCCGGGCCGCCCCCTTCCCCGTCAGCCCTGCCGGCCTCTCCACGCTTGCTCCGACTCGCAAGGGCAAAGTCTTCAGCAACGTAGGGGAACCGGGCGTTAAAATCCCTGATCGTCATCTGGAGAAATCATTCAAACAGCCTGATACTGCAAGGTTGTTTTAAAAAGATGCACTTGGCGTTTATTTAATTGGTAAAATATGCCTGAAGTAGGTCAAAAGCGCTGGCGTGTGGTACCCAGGCCTTTCAAAAAGGCAGATGTCTCATGAAGGACATGGATGCGTTTGTCCCTTCTCTTTTCTGTTCAGTTCTCTGCTGCAAAATTGACCCCTGCAGGGAACTCCTCCCATGGCTGCCTTTTCCTTACCCCCCTGTTGACAAGGATCTAATGTTCACCTCTCTCCAAGGTTTTGGGTGAAGGTGGCGATACCTTCCAAGTCTTTTGGTGCCTCCCCTCACCCACGGGTGCCTGCGAAAGACCGACATCTGCAGGTGCATTGGGTAGATCCAGTTAAGTGCAGGTTTCTTGCTTTTTGGGTTTTGGTTGGGGTTTTTTTGGGGGGGGGGGGGGGGGGGGGGGGGGGGAGGCAGGGGTTGGTTTTGGTTTTGTTTTGCTTTCTTTTTTTAAACTAGAAGTCAAGTCCCTGTAGGGAGCAGCAGGGTGCTGAGTGCTCTCTGTAAGAGTCTGGTTTGAGTTCTTTAGCATCAGTGGAAGAGTTCCCATGAAAGTCAGTGGCCTTTGGACCTGGCCCTTGCTTTAGGCCCAGCCCTTCTGAGCCAAAGAGCCCACCTTCCCTGGTGGTGCCTTCTGTGAGGATGGCCGGTGCCGGGTTCGTAGGGAAGCATCACTCTGGAAGCCAAGGATTTAAAGGATTCCGGAGATGCAGGTTGCCACTGACCCGGCATGTCATTAATGCTTGATGAGCCTTTCTTCACATTAATTCGTTTAATCACTGTTGGAGCCAGCTCATGTTTTGGCTTCCAAAGCGTGCTATAACACTGCCCTGCACGACCGAGTCCTGCGGTCGGTGCGTGGTACCTCCGGACCCGCCTTATGGAGGTCTGCCTGGGGTCCCAAATCACAGCAAAAGGTACGGGCAGTTCATGGGCCAGGTGCAGAAACGTGGATGGGATTAATTTAAGAGGCATAAACACCGGAAGAATGGTGAATTTCTTAGGGTCTGGACCATCAATCGTCACCTGAAAGAATATTAAGGAGTTCAAGTATTTGCAAGGCCAAGACAGAGGGCATCGCTTGGCCGTGGTAGCCCAGGATGGGCACAGGACCACTGGGCATCCTCCTGTTTCTTTAGGAACTGGCTGCTTTGAATGTTATTTAAAAAAGAGAGAGAGATGAAAAAGGAAGAAGGGGAAAGGAAGAGAGGCAGGGAATTCATCCTTGGCAGCAACACCGTTGGTTGGCAGCGCGTCATGTGGGTGTCTGTTCTCTGCCGTTCCTTTTGGGAGCCCTGGGGGAATTCGGGGCCGTGGTGCTGTGCCGTGGGGATTTGCCTGGCTGTGTTGGGATACGAGGGAGTGCCTCTGTTTGCATTAGCTGGAGGAGGATTGCGAGCTGTTATCTTACTTTGTTATCTGAGCTAGGAGTGTACAAGGAAGTTTCTTCTGCTAATGGTTGAGCCGCTCTTCAGATAAAGCCCTCCACAGGATCCCCGCAGCCCTAATTAATCAGCTGGTAAAACAGTGGTTGATAGACAGGCTTGCTTTGGGCTTGAATTGCCTGCAATCAGCGATAACAGGTGAGTCCCATTTGGCAGCGAGATATGGAACTGGAGGAGCGATCTGTTATCAGAACGAATATGGCACTCAAAGCAAAACTGAAGTTTGCAGAAGGAGCCAGACAAGTACAACAAAAGGGAATCTTTTTTTTTTTTTTTTTTAACTTTGAGCGATCAAACCCCCTTCCCTCTGGCGGCTGTGGTAGGCACGTCTGGATCCATCCTGCGAGCCTTTGCAATAAGAGCGCGCGTTATCAAGGTAAATTTAGGCTTCTGGAGGACACTTGCTACCCCGGTAACATCGCCAGAGTCGCTGGCAGGTCACACTTCCAAGGTGCTCCCACGGGAGGGCTGGTGGCTGCCGTGCCCGGCCCGCGGGCGGGAGCTGCAGGGGCAATGCCCGGGATGCGGGTCAGGAATGCAGCCCCTGCCTGGCCGTGGCGCTGCCCTGGTCACCGGTGGCTGTAGCGCAGCCTGTTCCCGTGCTGGGTTCAGACTCAATACACCACGCGGTGGGGCGGGGGGCTTCCCCGGGCGCTGCGGCGGGTCGAGGCTTGCGCCCCTCTGCCGGGTGTGGAGCCACAAGGATTGACCTTTTCTTCCCTCGCATTACAAGACAGACTAGAGGGATAATGGCAAACTTTTGGGGCAGTAGGTACCCGATTTATTTTAAAACATTATTTAATTACTGACTCGTTCTATTTCACACCATCAAAGGCATCTCTCGGGACTGATGCCACTGCTAGCTGCTGCAGAAATGGTGATAAAAACATTCTCTCAGCCCAGATTCCATTTACATTTTAAATTCTCTGGATGTAATGAGGGGGTACCTGCTCCAGAGGGGCACGCAGAGAGCTTGAGGGAGAGCTGGACCTCTCCATAGGCGACCAAACGCCGTCCATGTCTTTCAGCCCGGGCATGGCTCGATGGCCCCATGTCCACAAGCAGGACAGGGGTCCCTCCGCAGCAGAGACTATTCCTTCTCCTTGGCTTCCCTGTCTGCAGGTGACTATTCTTCTGCTGACCCCGCTGTTTAGTCTCAAGGCTGATGCTTATCAGTGCTTCAGGAATTAAATGACCACTGGCTTCGTGCAGATGAAAGCAGGTTGGTCACTGGACAGGTAACGGTGGCAACCAGGGCAGCAGCGTGGCCAATAGCCTGTTCTGGAGGTCACGGGCCCTAGGATTTATTCTTTTTTTTAATCTGCTGCAGACCTCAGTAGATGCCATCGTTCTCACTGAGGGCTCTGTAACCATCAGCAGTGCATGTACACTTACATTTTCTCCCCGGGGTGCCTCTGTCACTGGGACAAGAGTTCTGTTCCCCACATTCACCACGGGCAGACGTTGTCTGTCTTCTGCTTTCCATATCCCGTGCCTCGGGTCGCAGACCCTGTGCGCCTTGGTCCTTATCTCTGCTCGAAACTCCATCCTCCGCATGCTCCAGCACTCGCTGCCGCTTGGCGTTTGTGTCTGCTCGGCTGCCCTGGCCACCCGGACGCGAGTCTCCGGGCTAACGCTTCCTTCCCCGGGAATCCTTCCCGTAAGCCCAACAGCCGCGTCCTGCTCCTAAGCCACGCGCTCTCCAGAGGATCGCGCCGGTCTCCCAGACGGCCCGTGCGCGGCACCGCTTCAGCCCTGGGTGTAAACCTGTGCTCCCTTTCCCCACGGGTACGCCCCGGCCCCCTGCGCAGCCTCATCCTCTTTGGGCTGGCGCTTCTCCTCAAACGCTCTCTGGTGCTCCAGCGGTTCAGGTGTTATTTTTGACGCCTGAGTTTTACTTGCTCCTCATTCTTTTTCACTGATGAAATGGTAAGGGGAAAAAAAAAAAAAAAGTTTTAACTTTCTGTTTGCCTTTTTACCCCTCGGTGTTCAGCTGCGGTGCCCCGGGGTGCGCTTTGAAACCCCAGCGCCCCGGCGGCCGCTCCTCCTGGCGCGGCGTTGGGGGCTGCTCGGCCCCTGGGAGCACCACGCTGCCCTTCTGGCCGGGTCTCCCTTAGGTCGGCTGCTTCCCGCCTGTATCGCCTACCACCTGCTGGGTGAGCCTGTGAGAGTACTTCGTGCTTCTAAAATTGAACTCTCTTATTCAGAACGCTCTTTGCAGAGTGGTTGCGATCCATTTGCTGCCGCCATAGCAGCCGCGCGTGCCGACGCCGGCTCTCCCGCCTCCCGGCCCTCCTTGCCCCCGCAGCGGCCCGGCTCCGGCATGGATGGCCACCCAGGGAGCCCCGGCCACCCAGGGAGCCCCGGCTCCAGCGCCAGGCAGGGCGTACGGCCGCTCAGCACATGCCCTTACCGGTTCCATATGCATCGCCCCCAGGCACCACCCGCCAGATTTTCCACAGCCCTCCCGTGCCAGGGATCCCGCTGGAAGAGGAGCAGCGACCCTACAAGCGTCACCCTGCCCTAGGACACAGCACAGGGTGCAAGGGGCGCCGGCCGCGCAAGCCCACCGGTGTGCCACTGGCGTGCCACTGGCGTGACGTCCCCGTTCCTGCCAAGCCTTCAGAGCAGGCTTACCCGCTCTTGGCAAAAAATCACTCTTCCAATACCCAAGTTTTGCTTCCGTTTTAGTCACGTATCATGGAACAAAATGGCACCGTGTGGAAGCGTAGTGTTCCTATCTGTACATTTAGCTCTTGACCGGGCAGGGCCGCACACGCGTGTGAGCATGTGTGCGTGCACACGCGGGGGCTGCCTTACAGACGCGTTAGAGGAAACGTTTCCAACGCGGGGATTTAGCTGTGTGAATCCCATTAACATTAATGGGAGTTGTTCCCCTAAATCCCCATGTATCTCGTTAAAATATACCCATTAGCGACAGGCTGAAGCCTACAAAACCCAGCACTTTCCAAGCTAAAACTGAAACTTCATCATTAACTTATCCTATTGTGCCTAGGTAATGCAACACCCTTTAACTTCTCAAATTCAAAGGTAGCTTTTCTCCACTGAACTTAAAACAAATCTTGCCTTGTTAATACAATGGGGCCTGCTACCGCGAGCCCACTCCGCAGCTCTTGATCATGCTGGAAATGTTTTCTCCCTCGACCAAGACCATCTATGAAAGGCCAGTGCTACCCAAATATCTTTGAAACCCTTACGAGAAGTGGAATATGAAATATAAATGGACTAACGCGTTCCCCAGTAGCGGATCGGAGCGCTGGGTATGACAGTGATAAACCGCCAGGTACCGGATTAGTGCTCTCGGGATTCTTTCAGATAGGAACGGAAGGCTGGATGCGTAACGCCGAGCCCCTCGGGGGGAGTGGGCAGCCGAAGGGTCCAGGTACACGAGAGAAACTTTATTTACAGTAAGCTCCTTGAACAGCGTCGTTGAGGCAGGCGGGGGCCCTGGAACAGGCGCACCAAAGTTTCACCGGCGTAGGCGTCTGCGCTCCGGGCGCGATGAGGCTGTGCCCACGTGTGCCCGTGACGGTCGGCACCCACGGCACTGGGGGGGCGAGGTGAGGGGTGGGCTGGCTCGGCCGTGGGGCTGTTCCCGAGCCGGTGCCGAGGGGGGATTCGGGGGGGGGGCGGGGGGGGCGGGGGGGGGGGGGGGGGGGGGCTGGGCAGCGCTGGGGCGCAGTTTCTGGCACAGGAGCTCACCCGCTGTCGGGTCGGGCAGCTCTGCGCCGTGGGTACGCCAGAAGCCCGCGCTTTTCCAGCGGTGATACCGGGACAGCTCCTCCAGCTTCGGGTGGGAAGCTGGAAGCAGGAGTGCCAGCAATGGCAGGGCCCGCGGTGGCACACGGGTAAAATATCCGCACCGCGGACCTGCATCGAATGTAACCTCCTCCCTGTTCAACAGCAGAGAGAAAAGGGGTACGGTGAAAGTGAACGTCAGATCCAGCAAGTCCCGCTCTTTTTGAGCAGAGCGCGGCACAAAACTCGACACCTGCGCACCCCGCGGCTGCTGCTTCCCTCTCCGCTGCGGCAGAACCAGCCCCCCACCCCGGGCAGGAATCGGGGGGAGGACGCCCTCCCGCGCAAGGAGTGGCTGTCCCTGCACCCCGGGTGTGCTCGTGTCCCCTTCCCCCGCCAGCGTGGGCCCCTGCTGCAGGGCATGGCCGCGGGTTTCTCTGGCGGTGGGTGCCCAGGGGCCCCCCCAGCCCGTGCCCGGTGCTCCTGCCCAAACCGTGTTTGGTGGGTCGGGGGAGCTCCGGTGGGGCTTCTTCCAGTAGCTCAGCCACTGCCGATGAGCAGCGGGACGAGTCGGCCCTGCTTGATTTCTCATTAGAGCTACAGTGAGCTCAAACTTGAGGTTTGTTTTTCTTTTTTTGGCTGCAGAGCTGAGGGGCTGGAGCCAGCAGGTCCTGGTGCTGGTGGCGCAGGGGTTTCTGTGGAGCGGCGTTGGGAGGTGGCTGTGGGGACAAACCGCGGGCAAAACCAGCCCGACAGGCAGGCTGGCAGGGGCGAGCTGGCCCAATTCCTGTGGGCTGAGGGCTTGGTCTGGCTGGGGGGGTTTCCCTGCTCCGTTTCTGGTTTCCCCCTTGCGCCTCTGCCTCCAAAAGAGAGGCACAAATGAGCAGGACAGTGCTGGATAAAGGGGCAATTAATGTTTAGATAGGAGGGTTGTTGGGTTTAAATGCATTTAGTTGATTATATTTTGGGTAGGCTTAACAAGCTTAAGATGAAATTTTCAAGCCACAGACTGACTGGCCAAACATCCCCACTGACTCCTGGAGCCAAGCTGGGCTTGTTCAGCCTGGAGAAGAGAAGGCTGAGAGGGGACCTCATCACCACCTACAAATATCTCAAGGGTGGGGGTCACGAGGACGGAGCCAGACTCTTCCCAGTGGTGCCCAGCGCCAGGACAAGGGGCCATGGGCACAACCTGAAGCAGAAGAGGTTCCAGTTGAATGTGAGGAAGAACTTGTTGAGTGTGAGGGTGATGGAGCCCTGGCCCAGGCTGCCCAGGGGGGCTGTGGAGTCTCCTTCTCTGGAGATCTTCAACCCCCCCCTGGCCGCTGTCCTGTGCCCCCTGCTCTGGGTGAGCCTGCTTGGGCAGGGGGGTGGGATGGGGGAGCTCCCGAGGGCGCTGCCAACCCCGGCCATGATGGGATTCTGTGAGCCAGGGGCGCATGAACCAGGGGCGTGTGGCTTCTTGCTGGGCTGGGCTGGCTTAGGCTGCAGGAAATTCGGTATTTCCCCTTGATAAAAGACCTCACTACGTGGCGTTTGTCATGCAAAGAGCCACGCTAACCAAGAGCCACGCTAACCAGCACCGTTACCGAGATAAATGCAGGCAGGAGCAGGCTGGGGGGAGGGGATTGATATTTCTATATCAATAGATATAGGTATCTATATGGATTGATATTTCTGTATCAGTAGATATAGATATCTGTATCTATTGATATAGGAACGGGAGAAGACCGACCAGTGGGATGGCTCAGGCGAGGAGGCAGAGATGGGGACATCAGACTGGGTGGGCAATACCTGGCAACGAGCGCCCGTCTGCTGGGCGGGGGGACCAAGAGGAGGACGATGCAGCGTGGGGAAAGCGGCGCGGGAGGCGAGGGTGGTGAGGTGGGTTGGTGGCAGATCCAAGGGTAATTTAGAGTTTTAAAGCCAAGTGACGTGAGCGTACGCGTGGGGAGGTCCGTCTCTGCGCGGGAGCCAGGCAGCGTCTGGTTCTGGTCCGAGATGGCATCTTCTCCGTTCCTCTCTCTGCGCCTCGTTGTGATTATTGCGTGTTTTGGGAGCAAACCCAGGTGGCTCAGGAGCTGAATCGCTGCATCCCGCGCCGTCCCTGCGGTGACTTGTCCTTGCGGCGGGTTTTTACATCTTCATGCAGCTAACGTAACCTTTTCTGGAGAGAGTCGGAAGGCAGCGTTCAAAAAAATCAGTTGGTTTCCTTGCTTCGCCATGGGTTTGAATTGCTCTAATTGAAACCAATATTGTTGCATTTGATCTTGTAATTAAACAATGTAATTTATATTAATCCATTAAATAATTTGGCTAATTGCTTTTACACTGATCGTATCTTAGCCTTTTTTCTTTTAAATTATTATTGGAACCAAGCAGTTATCTGCTGAAAACCAGTGAGCCACAAGTGAAGAAGAGCTCTGTCTTGGGGGGATTTTTATTTTTTTTTAGGTTCTTTGATAAAAAACGGTGTTAAAATATAACCAGAGGCCCCGACTCAGCCGGGTGTTCAAGCATATCGTTCCTCGGCTGCTCAGTAAACTTTGGGGCTTTCTCGAACCAGAGTCTGAACGATGAAAAGCGCTGGACATGGAAGCTTTGCGTCCCGGGGAGGGAGCGGCGTGAGGCGGCGGCGGCTGCAGGCGGGGGTCGGGTGCGTGGGACTTGGGTGGCCCTGAGCGGAGCGCGGCGCCCGGCGCCCAGCAGACAGCCTCACCTCCTCCCCGGGCTGGAAGCTGTCCCCAGGCATTCGGGTACATCCACGGGAGGAGCACCTTTGCAGGGATCGGGCTGTGGGCTGTTTGAGAACCCGAAGGATTCTCCGATACTTTGAAAAATCCGTTCCCGGTTCACGCGCTTGAGGATAACTGGACGCGCCGGGGCGGAGATCCGTGTGTGGGAGCACCCGGGACACACGTGTCCTCCTGGGAGCCTAAGGAAGGACTCGCCTACGGCGGTGAATTCTTGCTCGCGGCGCCTCGTCGCTGCTTGCCACGTGCAATGCAAACCGAGAGCCTGCCCGGCCGTGCAGGGCGGCGCGGGGACCAAAACGAGCCGTGGCGTGAGGAATCGCAGCGGGTGAGAAGGCGTCAGCTGGTTCCGCAGGATGAGATCGTTCCCTTGCAGGCCTGCCAGCAGTCACGCTTGCCTGGGTGCTCACCTCTGCCTCTCGCCAGCAGCGTGCCCGTCAGCTCCAAGGAGCAAAAGAGGGCCGAGGTGCGGCGGGGCGTTTGGGGAAGGCAGGAGCCAGCACCGGCGCCAGCAGATGCATCCATGGCGCTTTGGGGCGCCGTGCTCGTTTTGCTCTCTCCACGTTGCTTATTTTTGGCATCATTTGGGATAGCTGCAGCCACGAATGCGGCGTTTTGTACGCGGTCTGTGGTCGCCTTCTTGGCACGGGCTGGCTGGGGTAGAGTTGGACTTTGCCGTGAACGGAATTCTGCCACAGATCCGTCATTTGTACACTGAGCGGGCGGGATAGCCTAGTGCTGGTGGGATAGGCGATCGTTTGCACCTGAGGGAGAGCCCCCAAAATGATGACGGTCTGCGGGTGCCTGGGCTTTAGCTCTGAGCGCAGAACTGGCTGCCCCACATCCATCTCACTGGCTACCGGTCCCGTGTCCCCGGGGGCCCGTTTCGTGCTCTGCTCCGTTACTGACCTTGTTATCAGGAATGCCCGTAACCCAAGGACCACGGGAGCTGGGTTCAAATTTGCCGCATGTTTCCCGGGTGTGCGTTGCCGCGCCATGCCCTGCCCTCTGGCACCCGCGCGCCGGTGTGGCCGTAACGCGTTTGAGTCCCGCGTTGTGGCCGCTTTGCCATCTGCCGATGTCCTTTTTCCCCAAGCATCCTCGCTCCGTTGGGCTGACCCAACCAGGTTTTCCCTGCCCATCCTTCTCGCCAGTTAAAAAACACAATTCTGTAGTTTCAGGCCTATTTCTTACAGCATTTCTGGTAAATCGTAGTTGTATTAGGCTTACTTCCTATGGCCTCATTTTGTCTTTTAATTTCTGCATTCTAGCACTAATTGCTGTGATGTGATTAACGTCCCACATACCTGGTGGCTTTGTTCCCTTCTGGTTTTGCGATGGTGTTAATTAAGCCAACTTTGAGAAAATACTTGCAGTCCTGACCATGTGTCACACTTTTAATTCTCCCTGGAAACCCGAGGCTATATAAAAGCTGAGCAGTTACAGACAGATTCATGCTGCTGTACCTGCAGAAGCTTTCGGCCCAGGCGTGGCTGTCAGAAGTGTGGAGCGGCGCGTTTGGGTGCTACTGCAGAGTTTGTGTCCCCACGGGGACAGCAGCCCTGGCGCCAGCACTGTACTCGCCCGTGCACCGAAAACCGTCACGTTAAAACCAAGTGGAGTTCTGGGAGGTCTTCACCCTGTTCATGACATCTCAGATTTACTTCCTCCATTCCCAGATTTAAAGCTTTGATGCTACTTGCCCTCTAAATTAGGGTGAGCAAATGCTTTCGTGACACTTTTTAAAAAATATTTGTGTGGAAGATGACTGCAAGAGGAGAGCTTTGGGTTTAGGTGCCCTCCTACATTTCGTACCCCCATTGCAGTTCTGTACTTTTCTGGCACTGATGTCCCCGGTGATGCGGCTGCTATTTCAGCGAGGATCTGGCCCCCAGCTTGCAGGTATTGACCCGGGGGAGCAATTCGGATCAGCCCTTCCCCGGCCTGGAGTTCGTTTCACGTCTGCATCACCAGAGCTGCTGCTAGGGTCCGGCAGGGGACCCAGCCCCCGTCACGGGCTGAGCTGTTGGAGCTGACGCCTGCTCGTTATGTGGTCGTGGTTGCTGCTGTTCATTATTTATACGCTGCCATCGCTGTTTGTGAGGCTTCACGGAACCCTGGGTCCCTGACCCTGCGGGCCCCACGCTGGGGATGGGGCGTAGGAGCGGCGTCAAACGCAAGCCTGCAGGGGGGGCGGGGGCGATGCTTGTGGGAAGGATGAGTGCGAGCGGGCGCTGCGATACATTCGGGTGTATAAAGCTCGCTCAGACCGGGCAGATCCCCAACCCTGTTCCTGAAGCCACGTGTCGGCCCAAGTGCGCAGCGAGGATTCCTCCGCACTGCCCCTTTGGGAGGTCCTGGCCCCGCCGCCGAGGTGCTCCCCGGGGGTGCCAGGGGCAGGGTGGCACACGGCAGGGACCGAGCCGCTGGCCGGCTCGAGCACGCTCTCGCGCCGTTTGGGAAAACCTCAACCTTCAGCAGCCTGCGCTGAAGCGAGTCTAAAGGGACAAAAGGCGGCCCCCAAAAAAGTCACCACATCTGGAGATAGGCAGCGGCATTCCAGCCTTCCCTGCAGGTAACAGAGAGAAACTCTGAATGTGTGGGGGGGGAAAAAAATATAGCGGGCAAGAGTGATGGGCTGTAAGCACGGAGACGGGAAGCAGGCAGCGATGAAACTACTCGAAAGAGAATTTTTCTCTATATAGAAAAGGAGAAAAAAACCAGACTTTAGCTGTGAATCCCCAAATATCATACTTGGAGAATGATTTTCTTCATATTCTATGGCAGAGGCCAAGTGCCTGGTGCAGGTAGGGCCCAGGCCCCCTTTATTGTGCTGGATCCTCAGCATCGGCCGCTGCTGCGGGCTCGGGTGCCCGGGCGGGCCCCTCCGTGCCGACGCAGGCGTGGGCTTGGGTGCAAGGTGATTTAACATCGCTTGGCCAGGACGCGAGGGTAGAGCCAGCTGCGAGCTTGCTTCTGTTTTGTGAATACAAACCAATTCTTAGAGCATCTTCTGTACACTGGAAATCCAAAATGTGCCTGGAGGCAAAAAGCAGGATTCAGGCCTGGGAGGAGTATATTGAATTGCACTGAAATCCCTGCCCTTACAGCGGTGCTCACTCAGGCCTGATTTTGACCCCAAATTAACCATAAGGGACTAAATGTAACTTGACATGAATGCGCTCGTGTACGCACGTACACATAAAAAGGCACAAAAAGGTGCAGTTAGCATGGAAAATAAAATGCAGCTAATTATTGCAGATCTTTTTATGGATGTTTGCAAGTGATGTGTTTTCAAAACAAGCTAAACAATAATTCATCAGCTTGTGTACCACATGCTGGCTAATGAATAAAGTCAGGAATCAGGAAGCAAATGTAAATACGGGGTCTGATTCCCAACTGCCAAATTAGAAGTATTTTGTGCCCACTTCGCACAGGTGCAAGTCACAACCTAAGTTACAAACCAGCTGGGAATCTGGTCTCGCAGTCTGTTGTACTGCGCAAATAATTGAATTGAAAGCGTGGTTACTGCCTAACTAAAGCCTCTCCAAGTGCCCTGGTCCTCCTTTCCCAGCCCCAGGCCCCCAGAGCAGCTCGGGCCAGTTGAGAAGATTGTCATTCAAGCTTACCCTTTCAATCAGAATCCGCAGGGAAAAAAAAAAGGGGAAAAAAAAGCCAGTTTCTTTTATAGTGGCGGTTAATCTGTCAGGAGCAGCTTCAAGTTTTGGCAAAGATCTGTGGTGAGATAAAATGCAAAAGCTGCCAAACAGCATTGTTGGGGCGGGGAGGTGGCCGGGCGGGGAGCTGACACTGCTTCCCCACGAGAGATGCCAAGCACACCTCCACGGCTGCCACGGGCCCTGCGGAACCCGGGTATTTATAGCTGTGGGAAGCTTTAGTGCTTATCCACCCTGGGGGCAGCGTGCTCAGCGCAGGACTGGATCCATCACAGCTCACGCTCCTTCCTACAGGGGCTCTGTCCTTGGCTTGGGTGCCACACAGCCCTAAACACAGCCCTAAACACAGCCCTAAACACAGCCCTAAACACAGCCTTTAACAACACAGCCC